>LPNX010936273.1:266750-288841 GCA_001517045.1 Pseudotsuga menziesii | reverse complement strand
AAATAAGCATTCTTAACTCATGCAATGCCACTTCAACCATGGGGGATGATGTCATCTACTAGAATGTAATTGGTTGATTTTTATAGTACATTTTGGTCCTTTGGAGGCCCATTTTTGACCTCAAATTCTCTCTAATGCTTCTTTGATCACTTTGTCATAGCATCGAACACTTCCTTTTGGTGTCTTTAGAGATGACACATGAGGGATGAGATGATATTTAATAGAATACGCAATGATTCTCTTGGATATAGCCTTAGCCTCATCTTCCTCTGCAATTGGAACCTCTACACTTATGTAGGTGTCTAATTCATTTCTTCAAGAACTAGTGAGATTTCATACTTCCTGATTTGAGGTGTCCATCCTGGTTCTGGAGCCGGCTGATCTAGGGTTTGTCAGAGAAACCATAATTTTAAAAAATTGAAATCTTTCAGATCTAATTGGATAGAAATATTGGCCTCTTCAAGGCGAGCTTTCCAATGTATTCATTTTTCTGAAAACAGTGGAGGGAAGCTCCTGGAACAGGAAGCCCTAGTTTTCCAATTTTTTCTATAGAAATATCTGATATTTGTTCTGCAGTACCTTTGAAAGTAATGCTCCCCTATGTCTGAAATTTCGTGCTGTGGTAGCCTAACTTTTCCTCTTTCCAACACCATAGGTTTGAGTAGAATTGGTTTCACCAATTGGGACTTATGAGAGTTTTCCCAAGGTGACTTGTTTCAGAACTGTTCAACATAGTGAACTTGTACATACTTCCACATGTCACTGTTTCATCTTTGGGGTATAAAACTTTTACCACAGAAATTAAAGTCCGTTCCATATATGGAAAATCTTGCGAAATTTAATTTGGACCTTTGTATCCTGAGATATAGCAATTCTCCCAAGGTTTCATGTTTTGGGATGAATCGTGGGATAGGATGGAACCCTAATTTGGAGGAACCATATCTCCCAGAATATACCGAATTTGAGAGTGAAACGTTTAAAAAATATACATCAGGAATTTATCTTTGACCTATAAAATTTTTGGCTCCTGATCCTTCTCCAATATCAATATATAGAAAATGTACCAAAACTACTAGTTTTAGTGTTTTAGGGTTTTCAGGTGAGGGGTCAAATTAGGGTTTGACTTTACCGGAGTTTTACCCAACCAAAAAGTTTGATCTTGGTCTCTAAATTTTGATTTTGAGGAGGAGATAAATCCTATGTTGGGCTCACTCAAAAATTCCTCTTCTTTGAGAATCCCTAATTTCCTGCAGTGGTAATAGGTCAAAAAATGAAAATGCCCGGAATCAAATTCTGCTTCGACAGAAAGATGCGCCCTTCAACGGAGAGTTAGCGTAGCCTATTTTTGCTGATGATATATGGAGGGAAACCAAAAAATTAAGAAGCCCTATCTTCTACAGCTGCATAGTGTCTTCTTCTCAGGTTGGCTCTGATACCATGTTAGATTTTTATCATTTAAGCAATATGATCTTAGGATCTTATCTGAGAGAATAACATGCACAACAATAATCACAAGAGACAAGAGACAAAGAGTTTTCCTTGGGGAAACCATAAAGGAGAAAACCCTGCAACTTCCTTAGAGATAGAATGAGCACCATTGGAAAAAGTAAAACCCAAAGACAAAAAGATGATCTGCGACAATTGTTCTCTCTATCACCCGTGCAAGCTTCTCTTCTCTCACTCATGTGCTACAGTTGAGTGAGTGTGTGTTAAAAATAGAGAGGTTCGCTCTCTATTTATACTAGTTTCTGACTTGACAATTACTTACCAGGGCCAAATTCACTAGGAGAGTCTATAAAGCCTAGTGCCCCTCAACTGTGGGGACTTTCCCCCCCGATCAACAAAGGAGGGTTAACCTCTATGACTTTACATGAATTGATTACATTAATTATTCTCCCAATATAAACATGGGGGTACAATGAAATACAATACATAAGATATACAAGTGAACACATTCTGAAGTTACAAATACATCAACACAAAATTACAAAGAGAGAAGTACACATAAACTCAAATGCTGCAATATACGAAGATAAAGAGAAATAAGATCATATTTGAACCCTTATCTTGTTACAATGAGAGGGAGGTGATATTTATTCATATGGATCAACCTAGCCTCTTTAACATTAGAGCCTACCTTACTAAAAGATAAAATAACTTAAAATTAGGGTTTGTCACCCATAAGCTAGAGACTAAACCACAAAATGACATAAAATAACAATAAAATGATGCAAATGGCTTCAACCAAGTGAGATGTTGAGCCAAAGGAGGACATAATGCCTTGACTAACCCCAATGATTTAGAATTTCCCTCAACATCATTTTCAACATGGCAAGGCTTCCTTTAAAGTATGACATCATCATCATTCTTGCATGTCGAGACCAAGAGGAGGGGTAATACATGAAAAGAGAAGGTCCAAGTGGGAATGATGAGGTGTGCTAAAGTGGGTATGAAATCCCTTACATGTGCAATCACCTTCTACATAGCATAAACATAAGTGTGTGCTAGGATCCCTTGATCCATCTGTCCTAATGGTTCCATTCCAATAAGTACCAAAGCACCCACCCTAGGAAAAAATGCCCAACATGATGGGGATATTTCTCCCATGAAAGGTTAGTGAGAAAATCCATAAGGTCAACACCCCTTAAAATGGGAACCAAGAAATCTTTCCATGACCAAACCAAGGGTCTTGAGCCCCTCTAGACCAACAATTTTACATAAAAAATCCTAGACTTGGCCTTTTACAATGGGAAAAGACCCTTCACTCTAGTAAATTCTAAAGGGCACGCTACATACAATCTAGGGCATAACAGGGAGAAAGCAAAGAAGGCATACATGCAATTGTTGATCCAATTTTCATTCAAAGAGAGAGTTGTGAAAGGAATAAAAAAGGAAAACACTACTGTGCATGTAGGCTTAATTATTAGAAGAATATATAAGCACAAGATCAATACAATGGAAATTCTCTTTCAAAAAAGTGTAGAAATAATGTAAATTTGAAGAATATTCTACTTGTACTTCACATTATTATTATTCCTCCTTCAGGAGATGTTGCTGATATAAAAGGTCATGTAAAAGTCACGAGGCAAACCCTCAGTTGTAAGCCAGTTCAATAGCACCCAGAAAAGTAGAATATAATTATTATTGTGAAGTTTACCTAGGCAGGTCGGTCTTGGCAATTAGATAGGTTGGCCTTGTTAGGGAAAATGTCAGCTAGGAAACTAGTATAAATAGGGAGGCGCCTTCCCTCATCTGTACACATTCATTCACACTTGTATTGCACAAGAGAGAGAAAAAAGGAGGGACAAAGAAGGAGGAGGAATTGTGCCTTTGGTGTTTTGGCCCTTATGCTTGGGGTTTGGTCTCTCTCTCTCTCTCTCTATAAGACCTCGTTGTTTGGTCATTGCATTTTGGTAACCTATATTGATGAATTTTTTGTTGGGTTTTTCTCTTTAGGGTTTCCCAAGGTAAATTGTTGTGTACCTTGTGATTGTGTTTCTTTCAATGATCCTCTTTATGTTATTATTATGAAAATGTATTAAATTCTTATCAAGTTAGAACTTAACCTATTACAACATATAAAACTTAACATGGTATCAGAGCTAGCTTGAAAAGAGTAGTTTTCATGAGGTTAATCTCTCTCTCCTTCTTTGGACAAGAAAATTAGGGTTTTCTAATAGTGGAGTTTTTTAGTGCAAGCGACATAGGGAAGTGTGCCCCTCCTAGGCGCATCTTTTGGCACCAATATTGAAGTTTTTCAGTGGGAAGATCCTCCAGAAATTCAATACCTAATATGGATTTGAACCAGAAAACTAGAAACAAAATTAGAAACTGTAGTCCATGATCTTGCAAGTCCAATTTCAAGGGTTATAATTTGGATTCTTCATAAACTGATTGTACCATCATACTCGCCTCAGTCAAGTGCATCTTTTGATGAGTATAGTTTTCATTTTTGAGAATTTGTGTGCAAGCTTATGAATTTGCACTATGTAGAAATTTAGAAATGATCGACGCATTTCAGGTGGACCCTCCACCCATCATCATGATCATTCAAAACTATGGAGGAATAGAAAAGAAGTGGGTAGTAGAGTATATATAGAAAATTAAAAACTAGTTGTTAATTATAAAAACTAGCCATTACTAAATCCCTCATGACCAATGAGTACTCTAGATACCTCATTAACAAAGAAATTTAACAAGTCCTGCATACCAAGCCCGAAATCCCCAAACCCTCCCCACAACCCCTTTCAATTCTCTCTTTTTCCTATATTCATGACATCACAAATCACATTTCTAAACTTTTATTAAAAAGAACATCAAAACCATATTTAAACCCCATAAGACCCTTAAGCAATTATTTAGAAGTGCTAAATATAAATCCAACCCCTTCCTATCACAAGGTGTCTACCAAATTCCTTGTTCATGTGGGAAAATATACATTGGACAAACATGTAGATCATTCAAACCTGTCTCAAAGAACACATCGCTAATACCAATCATAATCGAGTTAACAAATTGACAATCGTTGAACACTTTTTCAAGTCTAAACATCACATTTGCTTCGATACTAAAATACTTGCCTCCACTTCTCGTTATTCATCAAGACTCATTAGAGAAGCCATCGAAATTGGAAAACATCCTAACAACTTTAATCGAGAAGATGGCTATAAATTAAGTCATCCTTGGAGACCTTTAATCCATCAACTTACTCACAATTGATACCTTACTCATTTATTCACTTCTTTTTCTTTTTTACTTTTTCACCCTATGTTTTTATTTTTATTTTATTTATTTATATGTTATAATTAATTACTTTTCTATCTTTTCTCAATAACAACTTTAATTGAGAATATGGCTATAAACTAAGTCACTCTTGGAGACTTTGATCCATCAACTTAGTCACCATTGATACCTTATGTATTCATTTCTTTTTCTTTCTTATTTTTCACATTAGGTTTTTATTTTTATTTTATTTTATTTATTCATTTTAATTAATTAATTAATTAATTAATTTATATGTTATGAATTACTATAATTAAATTAATAGTCAATCAAATAACTTTTTTATCCTTTTTATTTTTATTTCTTTTAATTTTTTAACCTTTGACTTTTCTCCACCTAAGTTTAATATATATATATTAAGATTTTTTTTACTAAAAGAATTTATTTAGTATATTATATTATTCAATTTGTTGACCTTATTTTTCTCAATTGTATCCCCAAACATTTTTGTCTATATTTTTTTATAATTAATGGCTAGTTTTTATAATTAACGACTAGTTTTTAATTTTCTATATTTACTCAACTGTCATCTTCTTTTCTATTGTGCCATAACTTTGAATGATCCTGATGATGGGTGGAGGGTCCACCCGAAATGCATCGATCACTTCTAAATTTATACACAATGCAAATCCATAAGCTTGCACACAATGACTGAACACTTTGGAAAGATTCATGCACAAATTTTGAGAAATTTTCATTTTTTGTCATTTTCTAATCTCTGGGACAAGATGTCTCCAAGCACTAAGCTTGATGACTAGTTGGAAGGCATATAAAACTTTTGTGCTTGGAAATACAAGATAGGACTCATTCTAGAATAGAATGATCTTGCAAAGTTTATCAAGGAAGTTGTGTCGTAGCCCAAAAAAGATGAAGCAAAGTAAAAGTAAAAGAAAGACACGATTAGAGCCAAGAGGATCATAGTTGATTCTATCAAGGATCACTTGATTCCTTAAGTATCCTATAAAGATACTCCTAAGAAATGGTTGATGAACTATCATGAATGTATGAAGTTAGAAACATCAATCGAAAGATGAACTTGAGAGCCCAACTCAAAAGTAAAAAGATGAGAAAGGGTGAATCTATCCACGAATACTTCACGCATGTCTCTCAATTCAAGGAACAACTAGAAGCAATTGAAGACAAGATTGATGAAATTGAACTAGTAATGACCGCTCTCAATGGTCTTACTAGACCATGGGACTCCATCTAGACAATCTATGCAAGGAAGGAAAGCCTAAAATTTGATGTCGTATGGGAAGAATGTGTTCAAGAAGAAGCTAGAGTAACTAACCGAGAAGCACTACTTAGAGATGATGACCATGCTCTAGCTACTCATACTAGAAGAAGAAAAATAAAATCTCATTTCAAGAAGGAGACTCATAAGGGGTATTATCCTCCTAAGAAGTTTCAAAAGAATAAAAAGGGAGATTACAATCAGAAATATTTCTCCTCTTATTAATGTTACCATTGTGATAAGATAGGACACATTGCCTAAAATTGTCCAAACAAAGATAGAAGAATATAAGAGGAAGAATAACAAAAGACATTATACTAACTTAGCAGAAGAAGAAGAAGAAGAAGAAGAACCTCCCAAGAAGTTAGCAAAATAAGAAGTTTAAGAATATGTTCTCTAGAAGATGTATTTGTTAGTAGAGGGTGGGCTATATAAACTAAGAGGTCACTAAAAAAAACCTTGAACCATGATTCTACAAGACCATAGATGGCTTGCTCACATAAACTACAAATCCCTACCACATGTGAGCAAGGTAGTCACAGGTCTACTAGACCTAAATATTGATCATGAAGGAATATGTAAAGGATGTAGCCTTTGATGAAAGATCCAGCTCTCAAGAAATCGAGAAAGTGCCAACTTGAAGAAACATATGAAGAAGTTGTAGTTCCTAGAGTTGTAGAACCGATGAAAAAACTTGCACCTTCTATTGATGAGATTATGGAAGAACATGATATGTTGGAGCCCCAAGAACCTCCCCACATGAAAATCTACCATAAGAGAAATCCAACTTGGGATTGTGAGATTATTCAAGAAGCAAAAAGGTATGGTGCTCCAGAAGGATCCACAAGGAAGTGCAAGAGGCCAAAGCCATTTACTAGTTACGTGGCTTTGATGTGTGATCTTGTAGACAAAAAAATAGTTCAAGCAATATTTGAAAACAAAGAATGGGTAGAAGCCATGACAGGAGAATACCAATCCATAATGAATAATGATGTATGGGAAGTAGTTCCAAAACTATAAGGTAAACATATTGTATCTTCTAAATGGATGTACAAGATAAAACATACAATCGATGAAAGTATCAAGAAGTACAAACACATATTTGTGACCCGGGGATTCTATCAAAATGAAGGAATCGATTATGAAGAGACATTTTCTCTTGTAGCAAGGTACACTTCTATCAGAACCTTCATGGCACTGGAAGCCAAGACAGAATGGAAGTTACACCAGATGGATGTGAAAACAACCTTCCTAAATGGTTTTATTGAAGAATAGGTGTACATAGAATAACCACAAGGTTTTGAAGTCAAAGACAGAATGCCACATTCATGTAAACTAACGAAGGCTTTGTATGTATTGAAGTAAGTTCCAAGAGCTTGGTATGGAAGAATCGATAGTATTCTGAAGAGATTGGGATTTACCAAAAGTAGGGTTGATCGTAACCTTTACTTCAAAGTTGTGGATGATGAACCTTCCATATTGTTGCTATATTTGGATGATTTTTTCCCGACAGGTAATGGGAAGCAAATCTCGGAGTGTAAGAAGAAGCTCACTGCAGGATTCAAGATGAAATACCTTGGATTGATGCATTATTTTTTAGGTCTTGAAGCATGGTAGAGCCCAGAAGGAATATTCCTTAACCAATGTAAGTATGCAGTGGAAATACTAAAAAGGTTTGACATGTTGGAATGTAAATCCATGGCCACACTCATGGATACACACTTGAAGTTGTTGGAGGATGCTTCATCAGAGTTAGTGGATGTGACACTATACTGAAAAATAATTGGTTCATTAATGTATTTGATGAATACCCAACCGGATATATGCTTTGCTGTGAACAACTTGAGTCAGTATCTGGTTGATCCCATACATGTTCACCTCGTAGCTACAAAGCATGTGATGAGGTACCTAAAAGGTACGATAGACTATGGTCTTAGTTATACTAGAGACCATGAATTTAGATTGTATGGCTATAAAAATTCAGATTGGGTAGGAAGTGTCTCAAATATAAAGAGCACTTTAGAAAGATGTTTCAGTTTGGGGTCAGCCATGATCTCATGGTTAAGTAGAAGTAGTCCAATGTTCCACTCAACACTACAGAAGTGGAATATATCGCAGTTTGTTCCACCAATTGTGAAGCCATATCGCTTCGGAAGTTGTTATCATATGTATTCGATATGAAGATGGATGCCACCTGTTAGGATATTCAGACACTTAGGAGTTAGTTAAGATCAACTTGTGTAATATATTCGTTAGGTAAAGTGTGTTTCTTTAGTATGCATTAGTATGCATTTGTAAATATTCTAATCCAACAATCGCGATATGTTCTAGACATAAAATGATCCGACGGTTCAACTTCTCTTAGATCATACCTACCATTGATCCATGGCTTAACACCCGATTTGTCTATGATCTCTATTTAAAGAGCATGGAGGGTCCTTGGCTAGTTGATCAATTTTGAGATGCTCATTTGTAACTTTATTCTTTTGCATAATAAATTGCTCCAAGTAGCTATTTGGCTGGGGCCATGGGCTGGTTCCCTCTTGAGGGTTTTAACCATGTGACAAACATTGGTGTGTTGATCTGTGATATTTTTATGTGAAGTGGTTTCTCTAGGTGTTCAGTCTTTTGGGAGTACCCTGTGTACCCGAACATGGTACTAGAGCATAGGTCTCAGGGTCAATTTCCTTGAGCTACGCTGGAGGCAGGGTGTTGGAGTATCGGTACAACCTCCACATGGTATAACTGCCACATGTTAGGGTTAACTGCTTGGATGGATGGTTTTGGGCATGTAATGAAGATCTTCATTGGTGCTGGTTTTCCCCGCATGGGGTTTCTAGGGTATATTGTGTGTCTCTCTTGAATGTTGCTTGCAATGTTTATTTTCTTGCATATTGTTATTTAATGATGCTCATTTTAACCTAACAACTGGTATTAGAGCCATGGTTTGGCTTGGTTATGTTCGTTGGTGTTTCTATATTGAATCAAATTGTGGGGTACATGTTCGGTGGTACCCAACACCCTAGCAGTAATTTTTTGGTCCATGTGAAACTTAGCCGTAGGCAAGTTTGGATTTCTCTCGATGCTAAAAGCACAAGGTATCCCTCTTATGCGCAAAGAAGGGATGTTGCATCAAGTGTGGAATGAACCACTAGGTAGGTACGAGGGTGGCAGGTGTACTCGTAGCCTAGCTTGATGTGGATTGGAGAGGTTGAGTCTTCGATTGCGGGAGAAATGTGAGATGGTTTAATCTCAGTTTTGGGACCAATATTGATGGGCCATGTATGTGAAGAGAATTCCTAGAGACTGGCGGTTACAGCGGCCAATGACCCATGTAATCCGGTAGATGGATTTTTCTTTATATAGACATCAATGATAGAGTTTGGATGTAGGTACAAAGGGAGCATGGCAAAAGACGAGCAAGGAAGCAAGCATGGTGTTAGAAAAACAGGACCGCAGAGCAATAACAGATATACAGTTAAATCAATAAACAAGATGCAAAACAAATTAAAACAGTACATAGAGACATAGATATAACGTGGTTCACCCAAACGATGAGCTACGTCCACAAAGAAATTTGATAGTCCTTTTATTGCAATCCAGAAAGATGAAGGGATACACCCTGCAACAAAACCGCTACACTTCCTCTTCATGCTCTCATAGTCTCTCTTCCAGTACAATACAATGCCCACATCCAGTACAATACAATGCCTACATCCAGTACGATTACAATGGAGGCTCCTCACGCCTTATAAAGGCTTAATCACATGCAATACCATGGGACAATACCATGGGCTACAAAAAACCATGTGCCCAAACCATGTGCTAAACCTAACCACCTTTGACTCGATCTCAAGTCAAGGTTAACACATGCAATACCATGGGACAATACCATGGGATACAACAAACCATGTGCTAGACCTAACCACCTTTGAATTGATCTCAAGTCAAGGTTAACCCTAACAAATCCCCCCTTTAAAATTTACTTGGAGTAATCACCAACTCCCCTCAAGTATTTACGGAGGAATCTTACATACACCCCCCTGTCACCTAGGTCTAACTCCCGACTTTACCGGTGAGTTACCAGGGGTATGCATGCCTTACCAGGTCTTACAACCATATGCCCATTTACATGCAAACCACTCCATTACATTTTTTTTCATGTGCCTTCATGGTGACTAATCATAGAAACTCTACCGTTGCTGCACTTGCTGGACCTTAGACTTAGAAAATTTCTTGTTTTCACCTTCATGATTTAAGGCCAACAGAAACCGAGCAGGAACTCAGTTTCTCTCTAGTTACTCCCTTTGTCAACATGTCTACAAGATTCTGGCTAGTGTGAATCTTTTCCAGTTTTAACAGTTCTTCATCTAGGACAGATCTTATGAAGTGGTACTTGAGTTCTATATGTTTAGTCCTTGAATGAAAGACTGAGTTCTTTGTAAGATGAATGGCACTCTGGCTGTCACTATACAACCTACTATTCTCCTGTTTCTTACCCAATTCTTCCATGAACCTCTGCAACCAAATCATCTCCTTACTAGCCTCTGTAGCAGCAACATACTCTGCTTCTATTGTTGAAAGTGCAACAACCTGTTGCAGTTTTGAAATCCAATTTACTGCTGTTCCACCTACAGTGAACACATACCCTGTGGTGCTCCTCCTGCTGTATTTATCACCAGCCATATTTGCATCAACATATCCTTGTAGAACAGTGTCTGAACCTCCAAAACATAATGCATGAGAAGTGGTAAATCTCAAATACCTGAGAATCCACTGTATTGCTTTCCAATGCTCTTTACCTGGATTATTCATATACCTGCTCACAACTCCCACTGCATGTGCAATGTCTGGTCTTGTGCACACCATGGCATACATCAAGCTCCCAACTGCTGATGAATAGGGAATCTTGGACATGTAATCTATCTCTTCCTGTGTCTCTGGACACATATGCTTGCTTAGTTTGAAATGGCTTGCCAAAGGTGTGCTGACTAGTTTTGCATTCTGCATTCTAAACCTATGCAACACCTTTTCTATGTACTCACCTTGAGACAATGTCAATTTGCGATTTTTCCTGTCTCTTGTTATTCTCATACCAAGGATTTTCTTTGCAGCACCCAAATCCTTCATCGCAAATGATTTAGCTAGTTTGCTTTTGAGCACATTTATATCCTGCATGTTAGACCCTGCAACAAGCATGTCATCCACATACAATAACAAGATAATATATCTTCCATTATCTAGCCTCTTGAAATAAACATAGTGTTCAGAATGACATCTATCATAACCTTGTTCTGTCATAAACTTATCAAATTTTAAATACCACTGCCTTGGAGCTTGCTTCAGGCCATACAAGCTCTTCTTCAACCTGCAAACCAAATTCTCCTTCCCTTTGACCTCATACCCTTGTGGTTGCTGCATATAAATCTCTTCCTCCAAATCCCCATGGAAAAAGGCCGTTTTTACATCTAATTGTTCAAGAAGCAAATATTCTACCGCCATTAGACTTAAAATAGTTCTAATTGAAGTCATTTTAACAACAGGAGAAAATATTTCATCAAAGTCTATGCCTTTCTTTTGTGCAAACCCCTTTACAACAAGTCTAGCCTTGTACCGCTTCTTTCCTCCATCTTCTTCCTTCAACCTGTAAACCCATTTATTCTGCAATACCCCTTTTTCCTACAGGCAACTTAACCAGATCCCAAGTCTAGTTTCTTACCAATGATTCCATCTCCTCATCCATGCCTTGCTCCCACTTCTTTCTAGTTTCTACCTGCATTGCTTCTTCAAAACATTCTCACCAGAATCAGTCATCAATAAATAATACAGTGAAGGAGAGAATTGTTCAGGGGGTCTACTTAACCTGGTAGACCTCCTTACAATTGCAGGAGTTTCAGGTACCTGCTGCTGCTCTTGATTTTCTGGTGCTTTTGGAACTTCATTTTCTTTGATTTCATCAAGCACTGTGTACTCTGTGTTTTCCTTTTCTTCTTTCTTTCCATGTAACTGATCTTTGTACATGACCTTTCCATTGAATACTACATCTCTACTCCTAATGATTTTGTGATTTTTAAGATCCCATAAGCGATAACCAAAATCATCAACCCCGTATCCAATAAAGGTACATTTCTTGGATTTAGCCTCAAGCTTTGTTCTATCATATTTATCAATATGGACAAATGCTTCACAACCAAAAGTTCTCAGAAATGATTATTTTACCTGTTTACCTGCCCATGGCTCCTTTGGAATTCCACCATCCAAAGCACTTGAAGGCCCTCTGTTTATTAAATAAACAACAGTGTTTACAGCATCAGCCCAAAACTATAAGGGCAACCCTGTATGAAATATCATACACCTTGCATGCTCCATGATCGTTCTGTTCATCCTTTCTGACACACCATTTTCTTGGGGTGTTCTAGGGACTGTCTTCACTTTGTGAATCCCATTGTGTGAACAGTAACTGTCAAACTCCTTGCTGCAGTACCACCTCCATTATCAGATCTAAGACATTTCAACCTTTTTCATGTCTCATTCTCAGCCAAATCTTTCCACTTCTTAAAAGTATCAAACACATCAGATTTCTATCTAATGCAATAAACCCAAGTTTTTCTAGTTGCATCATCAATAAAAGTAACATAATAACGAGAGCCACCAAGAGATTGTACCTGAGCTAGTCCCCATACATCTATATGGACAAGCTCTAACTTTTCACTCTTCTTTTGTTTCCCAACCCTGAGAAATCTAACTCTCTTCTGTTTTCCATAAACACAGTTCTCACAAAATTCCAAACTTACCTGCTTCAGATCTGGAAGCAGTTTAATTGAGTGGAGAATCTGCATCCCCTTCTCACTCATGTGGCCAAGCCTATGCTGCCACAACGCTACACCTATTTCTGTGGAAGCTACAGAAATAGAATAATCAGTGTTATGAGGACATAAATATAACATACCTATCCTATCTCCTTTTGCAATTACCATTGATCCTTTAGTAACCTTCCACCATGTTTCTCCAAATGTAGACAAACAACCGCCATCTCCCAACTGCCCTGTTGAGATTAGATTTCTTTTCATAGCAGGAATATGCCTTACATCCTTTAGCAACCAGTCATTTCCATTATTTATTTCGATCCGTACCTTACCCTTTCCAACAATTTTACATGGTTCATCATCCCCCAATAACACATGCCCAAAATCACCTTGAACATAATCATAAAAGAATTTCCTATGGGGTGTAGCATGACATGAAGCCCCTAATTCTACTACCCAGTAATCACTAGTATTATCTAATGCAAGAATCAAAGCATCTTGTAACACATCACCTGCTTCATTAGCTTCGTGGGTAGTCTCTTGCTGCCTCTCACCTTTCTTCTTTGGTGCTCTGCAGTCTTTCTTTAGATGTCCTTTCTTACCACAGTTCCAGTATTCTATTTTTTCGAATCTGGACTTGGATCTTCCCTTTTTAGACTTGCCGCGATTTCCTGGGCTCCTTCCTCTCTCTTTTTGTTTCCCTCTGCTCTCCATGGTCAACGCATTACCTGATGTCTCACCTGTGCTTTTCCTTCACATTTCCTCGCTAAGAATATCACTAACAACATCATCAAACTTAAGAGTGTTTGAACTAGGGATAGAGTTACTTACAGCCATGACCAAGCTATTCCAGCTTTCTGGTAATGAGCACAAGATTAGAAGAGGCCTAACCTCATCATCAAAGTTCACTTTTACAGAACTTAACTGACTGGTAAGTGTATTAAACTCATTTAAATGGTCAGCAACAGATCCACTTTTCGACATCTTCATATTAAATAAACGCTTCATTTAAAATACCTTGTTAGAAGCCGAGGGTTTTCTGTAGAGCTTACTCAATGCACTCATCACACCCTCTGTTGTTATTTCTTTCAAAATATTGAAGGCCACCGACAAAGCCAGGCATAGCCGTATTGTTCCTAGTGCCTTTCTGTCAAGAACCTCCCATTCTTCATCCTTCATAACCGCTGGCTGTTTTGCTTTTCCGCCCAACGGCAGGTACAGATAGTCCTCCATTTGCATCTTCCATAACTGATAGTTTTGGCCGTTAAATTTATCGACCCTAAACTTTCCTTCTTCCGCCATTGCTCCCACTTGAACCAAGAACCATTCTTTCCTGCGAGTTTACAAACCAAATAGACCTTTTGGCTCTGATACCAATTGTTAGAAAAACAGGACCGTAGAGCAATAACAGATATATAGTTAAATCAATAAACAAGATGCAAAACAAATTAAAACAGTACAGAGAGACACAGATAGAACATGGTTCACCCAAACTATGGGCTACGTCCAAAAAGAATTTTTCCAGTCCTTTTATTACAGTCCAGAAAGATGAAGGGATACACCCTGCAGCAAAACCGCTGCACTTCCTCTTCACACTCTCATAGTCTCTCTTCCAGTACAATACAATGCCCACATCCAGTACAATACAATGCCCACATCTAGTACGATTACAATGGAGCCTCCTCAAGCCTTATAAAGGATTAATCACATGCAATACCATGGGACAATACCATGGGTTACAACAAACCATGTGCTAGAACTAACCACCTTTGACTCGATCTCAAGTCAAGGTTAACACATGCAATACCATGGGACAATACCATGGGCTACAACAAACCATGTGCCCAAACCATGTGCTAGACCTAACCACCTTTGACTCAATCTCAAGTCAAGGTTAACCCTAACACATGGAAAGTGAGAGGATGAAGCAACGGATGGTGATGGTGTAGTCACCATGAAGGCACATGAAAAAAATAAATGTAATGGAGCGGTTTGCATGTAAATGGGCATATGGCTGTAAGACTTGGTAAGGCATGCATACCCCTGGTAACTCACCGGCAAAGTCGGGAGATAGACCTAGGTGATAGGGGGGTGTATGTAATATTCCTCGATAAATATTTGAGGGGAGTTGGTGATTACTCCAAGTCAAGTTTAAATGGGGGATTGTTAGGGTTAACCTTGACTCGGGATTAAGTCAAAGGTGGTTTAGGTATTTCACATGGTTTGGGCACATGGTTTGTTGTAGCCCATGGTATTGTCCCATGGTATTGCATGTGATTAAGCCTTTATAAGGCTTGAGGAGGCTCCATTGTACAGAGGCCTGGAGGTGAGTGGTGGCTAGCTCATTTGGCCCAGATGGCCGGTTTTGGCCATGTAATGAAGATCTTCATTGGTGCTGGTTTTCCCCGTATGGGGTTTCCAGGGTATATTGTGTGTCTATCTTGAATGTTGCTTGCAATGTTTATTTTCTTGCATATTGTTATTTAATGATGCTCGTTTTAACCTAACATGATGGTGTAGGCAGTTTTTTGTTTGAGCATAAAAAGGCAACATATCCTGCAGTACCTTTCCTGC
The DNA here is from genome assembly GCA_001517045.1 of Pseudotsuga menziesii. NCBI lineage: Eukaryota > Viridiplantae > Streptophyta > Pinopsida > Pinales > Pinaceae > Pseudotsuga > Pseudotsuga menziesii. The sequence continues at coordinate 273,445 of LPNX010936273.1, read as the reverse complement.
TTGGTAGCTACAAGTTTTCAAGAGTAAAGCAGGTGGTAGAATTTGTTAAGGAGCTGGAGTATTTTCATTTCAGTGAAATGAATTTTCATAGGAATGACTCCCACAATAAAGTAGCTGATTACTACAAAGAAGCAGGAATTCATTTTGAATATATTGATTTTTGGGACAAGGATGAGGAGACATTCCGAAATGCGAAGAACATAACCTCCCTTAAGAAGAGATTCAAACAAAAAATAACTACTATCTTGTTTCTCCATGGTGGTATACTTCAACTTTGAATGTTGCAAGGCTCTACTCATAAAGGCTATAGGTTGCTCTTGTCCCTCCTTATTCTTTTGAAGCAAAACACTTGCAATGGTGTCCTTTGAGGCAAAGGAAAATATCTGAAATTCCTTGGAATAATCTGTATTGATCAAGACTAGGGACTTGGATATAGAATCTTTGATAGACTTAAAAGCATCTTTCCCTTCATCCGTCCATTCAAAATTAGCATCTTTCTTTAATAAGTTTTGTAAGGGCTTCATTAGTTCTGCTAAATTTTGGATGAATTTCCTTATGAAATTTATCTGGTCGTTGAAAGACCAGAGAGCTTTAAGATTATGAGCAAAGGGGACTTTCTTAATGGCTTCGACTCGCTTAGGATCAACCTTGACACCATCCTTAGAAATGATGTGTCCCAACAACTTGCCTTCATCAACTCCAAAGATTGACTTGGCAGGGTTTAAGAAAATACCATATTTCCGACATCTTATGAAAACCTGCCTAAGATGACTTATGTGGCCATATATTTCCTTTGAAAAAACAGTTAAGTCATCTTGATATATTTTGATTATTTTTCCTATAAGTTATTTGAAGGAAAAATCCATGGCTCTTTGGAAGGTGGCACCGGCATTTAATAAGCCAAAAGACATTCTTAAAAATTTGTAGGTGCCCCAAGGTGTGGTGAATGTAGTTTACGTTGATATTCTTTATTTTTCAACACTTGGTTATACCCAAAAAATCCATCCAACATGGACATCATTCCTGATCTGGTTACTCTTTGAAGTAATGTTACCATGTCGGGCAATGGGTAATTATCCTTAAGGCATGGTGTATTTAGATTTCTGAAATCTATACATATTCTAATTGACCCTTTCTTCTTTCTAACAACAACTAAGTTGGAGCACCATGATGAATGTCTTGTAGGTGCATCCCTGCTGCTAACATCTTCTGAAGTTCCTTCTGCACTATGGGGGCCAACTTAGGATTTATTCACCTAAGATTTTGTTGAAAAGACTTGACATCCTTATCCTCTTCTATGAGGGGAATAGTGTGTTGAAACACATCTTCCTGATAGGTTTTAATATCATCATAACTAAATGCCAACACATATCTATATTCTTTGATTAAGTTAATCAAACTGTTCCTTTCCTTTTTTGAAGTACCTTTTCAAATTTTTATTAACTTGGGGTCTTTATCCGTTCCTATGTTTATTTCCACATAATCCCCAATTTTTATTGATTCTTTTTTGTTTTTATGACATTCCTGTCAATCAAATAGATTTTCAAAAGCTATAAGGTTACTCGGGATGTGATTCCTTACATTATCCTCGCACTCCTGATACTCTTTACCGTCATGCTGATAACTGATGTTTCCATCCTCAAACTCTTGGAGATTATGGATGAATCTCAAGAGTTGTTCATTGTCTTTAAATACCTTCCAGTGATCTACATTATCTGGAATTGAAGGTTTGAAATTAATTTCCATTTTTCCATTCCCATTAATCATCTCATCTGAAGGCTGAGGGTAGATGGTGCTACCGCCAACTTATCTGCTAACCCATGTTGGAGACATTTACCATCATACACATTCTTTTTGGTCAAATTGGCCTAGTTAAACCACTATCCTAAGTATGATTGACATTATTTGACATCAATGGAGCATTAATTGCCATCATCTAGTCACACCCATGCCTACCTACAGTCAAGGAGGCTAACTTAGCCTTCTCCTACAGTCAAAGAGGCTAACTGGAGCACTCTGGGGGTGATTTGAGTGATATTAATGCACCTAATTGCTAACTGGTGGTTTCAATCAGTTCAACTAGTCATTTAAGGTGCCTCCTCTCATTAAATATATTATTTAATGACTATTTAATGATTATTTATTATTATTTAATGATCTGGAGTCAACAGGGTGCCTCCACGAACTTCTGATGATCAGTTCAGTTTCAGTTAACCTCATTGGGGTTCATTGAAGTCATGGAGCACTAGCACTTGATGGTTGGCTTGCTATGACATGTGTTGGATCTCTTTTAGTTGAGATTCAATCATTTATTGCACTCTAATTTCAGTTAGGGTTTGGTGAGTCAATTAGGGTTTTGGTCAAGTGGTTAACTAAGTGTGATTGAATGGCAGACAGTTAGTTAAGCCAGACTCACTCATGATTTTGAATTGCCTCCTTAGGTATTCAAATTTCTCATGGATTCAAGCTATTGCTTGACATTGGTATTGTAACCATTCATTGTTTATTAAATATACAAAGAGGAAACCAATTCCGGTTTCGATTAACACCATTTCATGAGTTATTTGTTGATTATTATTTGATGAGATTGATTATTTGTTCCTAGATCAATGTGCAAGAATAATATGGTATCAGAGCATACGGAGGGACAAAGATCTATCTCTCAAAAACAAGCTTTTTGATAGATTTCTCCATGAAAAGTGAGCAATAGCTCAAAATTCCAGCACTACACTAGAAGCCAAGGCTTACCACTCAATATCCCAAGTAAAGAACTTGTTGATCAAGCTTGCTTGATTGACTATGCTAGGTGTGATGAAAGCCTAGAATGTGCAGGATGTCTGACCTTATTTTTCCCTTTCTATTTTGATTTTCAGGTTTCTACAAGTGAAGCATTTGCTACAGCACATCCAGATGGCCTCCTCTACAGATCTCTTGACTCCATACAATTTCCACTCATGGAAAAATAAAATGGAGATTCAATTGCACTCCAGAGGATTTTTTAGAGTCGCCATGGACACTGAAGTTGAGCCTGGATCTACCATAGAAAAATCAAGATTCTTGAACAAGAAGGATGAAGCCTTCGGTTTCTTGTGCCTCTCTATTTCCGAAGACCTTCTCTTCCATCTTCCGGATTTGAAGACACCGAAAGAAATATGGGACAAATTGGAATCTCTATACAGAAAGTATGATGACTTGAGAGTTTACCAACTTGAAAATGAACTCATGTCTCTCCAACCTTCCAATTTCAAGACTCTGAATGTTTTCTTTACAAAGTTCAAGCATATTGTTTTACTCTTGAAGCAATGCAAGGTGGAGAAGGAGGATGATCATCTCATCCTTGCCATCCTCTCCAAAATCGGTGCTGATTATTCAGTTTTTGTTTCTACATTCCATGCGGGGAAGCTCACAACCCCCAAATGGAAGATGCCTACACTCAATGCTTTCATTGAGTCCCTAACTAATGAACATGACAAGCTTGTCCAAATGGGGATCATCCAATCTTCCCATGATCAAGCCCTCCATGTCTCGGGGCCCAAAGATCTGAAGGGTAAAGGAAAGCAGTAGAAAAATCAGAAAACTAAATTTGATGCTCCCAATCCTAGAGTTGAAAACCAGTAGCATGATGAATCTTTCGGTTCAAGGAAGAACAAAGGAAAATGGTACAATGGGAAAGAAAAAGTCAGGTGTTCTTACTGCAAGAAGGGTTTTCACCCTGAACATGCCTGTATGAAGAAAAATCTTGATGAAGAAACCTCTCTTCTTGAGAGGAATCACATCAATATTTTGGAGAGCTTTCGGAGGAGAGATCACCAAGATCGGGAACCATAGCATGAGAAAGTTCATGCCCTCATGGAAAGCACCTCGAAGTCCAAAGCATTGCTGATTGACTCTGGAGCTTTGAACCACATGATGGCTGAAAAAGACTCATTTTCATCCTTGGAGACTAGCAAATCCATCCCCATCCACATGGGAGATGACTCCACCATCATTTCCGAAGGACAAGGTACTGTATATCTAGAAATGGTTTTTTCTCTAATGTTTTGTATGTACCATCTCTAGCAGCAAATCTCCTTAGTGTCTATTAGATGACACATACAAGAATTCCTAAGAGAGTCTCTTTCAGCCCAAATGATGTTGAGATAAGAGAAATTGCATCCGGGAAAATCATTGATAAAGGCCTTGCAAACCATCATGCAAAAGCCTATGAGTTCTCTCACTTTGTTGAGGATGCAAAGCCCACTGCTCTGCTAACTCATGGAAATGAGGTTAGTAGGCTGTGGCACGAGAGGTTTGGCCATCTTAATTTCAAATATTTTCAGAAATTACAGAAAGAATCCATGGTTGAATGCCTCCCAGTCATCAAGGCAACCACGGGAATTTGCAAGGGCTATGTGATAGGAAAACACCCTGAGCACAAGTTCGATCGGGGGAAGGAAAACCGAGCTACAAGAATATTGGGGCTGATACATTCTGATATCAGCAGTCCTATGCTTGTCACATCCATGAATGGATAAAGGTACCTCCTTGCTTTTATTGATGATTTTTCAAGGTACACATGGGTTTTCTTTCTCAAAAAGAAATTAGAAGTATGTGAAAATTTTTCTGAATTGAAGGCCTTGATCAAAAATTCCTCTGGGCTTAAGATCAAGATCTTGAGATCTGATAATGGAGGGGAGTATTTCAGTAATGATTTTCTGTACATATTCTCCCAAAGTGGTATTCAGGTCCAGCATTCAATTCCCTACACTCTCCAGTAGAATGGAGTAGCGGAAAGGAAGAACCGGTCTCTTAAGGAGATGACCACCTGTATGTTGGAGTCAAAGAAGCTTGTTGCAAATTTGTGGGCTGAAGCCATGCATGCTACAGAATACATTTATAATAGGGTGCCACACTCATCCATTAAAGGAAAGACTCCTTTCAAAGCATACTTCGGACACAAGCCATATGTGTCGAACCTATGGGTGTTTGGGTCCACTGCATGGGCCCAGATTCCGCTTGATAAAAGAAGGGCTTTGCAACCGCAAAGAATAGAATGTATGTTTATTGGGTATCCTAATGAATATAAAGGATTCAAGCTACTGGATATCAAGACCAAACAGATCATCATCGAGAGAAGTGTCAAGTTCGATGAGCCTCTTCAGGAGGTGGAACTATTGAAGGAGAAAACTGTTGAATTTCCTTCCTATTCTACTGAGTATTTGGATGATGAAATTGGGGGTGATGACCCTGATTTGGATCCTCTAATTTCTGATATCAGTGTGCAGCAATAATAATATACTGAATCAGAACTTGAAGTGCAAAATCATCTTCCTACATGGGCCTAACAAACATTCTCCTCCGCAGGAGACAACATTGGAAATCTGGATGATCCAAGGAGAACCCGGTCTGATTTCCAAAGAGTAGGTATTGCACTCTATTGTTCTGATAATTTGCTATCTGAAACTTGATATTTGATGATTATTTCAGATCCAAAATCCTACTACCATGCTCAGAATGATCCGATATGGCAAGTTTCCATGGATGAAGAGATGAATTATCTTCAGAAAAACACTACTTGGGAGCTAGTTTCTCTTCCTCCGAGAAGGAAATTGGTTCAATGCAAGTGGGTGTTTTGGAAAAAGGTTGCTGCTGATGGAAGCACCTAAAAATATAAGGAAATTCTGGAAGCAAAATGTTTCTCTCAGGTCCAAGAAGTGGACTACCATGAGATCTTTGCACCGGTTGCAAAAATGGACTCCATCTGCCTTGTTTTGGCTATTTCAGCATCCAAGCACTAGGAGGTGCATCACATGGATGTTAAGTCAGCCTTTATGCATGGAGATGTTCATGAGAAGATATACATGATACATCCTAAGGGCTACATCACTGATCCATCTTTTGTTTGCAAGCTAAAGAAGTCACTATACGGGTTAAACCAGGCCCCAAGAGAGTGGTATTCCAAGATGGACGCCTTCCTTCTCTCGGAAAAATTTCAGAGATGTAGATCAGATCGAAATGTGTATTTACAATAGAATGATGGTCATATAATTATAATTGTTTTATATGTTGATGAATTACTGATCACAGGTAGCACAGTTGCCTCCATTTCAACCATCAAAACTGCTCTCCACAATGCCTTTGAAATGAGTGATTTGGGGCTTCTAAAACAATTTTTGGGGCTCGAAATCGAGCAAAATTATGATGGGATTATGGTCACTCAGTCCAAATAAATTTCATACCTGTTATTCAAGTTTAACATGGCTAAATTTATGCTTGCACCATTCCCTTTCCTTTCAGGGATCAACCTTGAAGAAGGAAAACACACACCTCCCATGGACTGCACTATCTATTGACAGCTGATTGGTAGCTTGTTGTACTTGACACATTCTAGGCCTGATATTTGTTATGCCATGAATTCTGTATCAAGATACATATAGCAGCCTCATGATATTTATTGGAAGGAATCCAAGAGGATCCTCCAGTACATTCAGGGAACCAGGACCTACGGCATTCACTATGCTGCAGACTCCGAGCTAGAGCTGGTTGGATACACAGATTTCGATTGGGTGGGTGATTCTATTGATTGGAAGTCAACTTATGGATATGTATTCATGTTTGGTGGTGGCCCCATTTTCTGGTCAAGCAAAAATCAGGCTTCCATAGCACTATCTTCAGCAGAGGCCGAGTATCGAGGAATGGTGAATGTTTGCATCCAA
>LPNX010936273.1:204372-266323 GCA_001517045.1 Pseudotsuga menziesii | reverse complement strand
TGAGTATAGCTTAAGGGGGGGTTTTGGAGACATTTACCATCATACACACTCTTTTTGGTCAAATTGGCCTAGTTAAACCACTATCCTAAGTATAATTGACCTTAATTGACATCAGTGGAGAATTAATTGCCATCATCCAGTCACACCCATGCCTACCTACAGTCAAGGAGGCTAACTTAGCCTTCTCCTACAGTCAAGGAGGCTAACTGGAGCACTCAGGGGGTGATCTGAGTGATATTAATGCACCTAATTGCTAACTGGTGGTTACAATCAGTTCAACCAGTCATTTAAGGTGCCTCCTCTCATTAAATATATCATTTAATGATTAATTAATGATTAATTATTATTATTTAATGATCTAGAGTCAACAGGGCACCTCCACCAACTTCTGATGATTAGTTCAGCTTTAGCTAACCTCATCGGGGTTCATTGAAGTCATGGAGCACTAGCACTTTATGGTTGGCTTTCTATGACATGTGTTGGATCTCTTTCAGTTGAGATTTAGTCATTTATTGCACTCTGACTTCAGTCAGGGTTTGGTGAGTCAATTAGGGTTTTGTTCAAGTGGTTAACTGAGTGTGATTGAATGGCAGACGGTCAGTTAAGCCAAACTCACTCATGATTTCGAATTTCCTCCTTAGGTATTCGAATTTCTCATGGAATCAAGCTATTGCTTGACATTGGTATTGTAACCATTCATTATTTATTAAATATACAGAGAGGAAACCAATTCCGATTTCGATTAACACCATTTCATGAGTTATTTGTTGATTATTCTTTGATGAGATTGATTATTTGTTCCTAGATCAATGTGCAAGAATAATAACCCATTCATTTCCCTAGGGATATTTTGAATGTTAAGTGCATCAAACCATTCCATGCTGTCCCATATGGCATTCCTATAGTTCCTTAGTATGTCACTTTTACACTGATACTGATTCTTAAGCTGGAGGACGACTAAGTCTAAATGAATTTTATGTTCAACATCTTTATTTCCATGTCTTTAGTGGTTTCTAACCCTAGAAGAAATGCCTCATACTCAGCTACATTGTTCGATGCTTCAAACTCTAACCTAAAATAAAAGTTGTAGATTTTATTTGAAGGAGAAATGATCACGATGCCCGCACCCTTTCTGGATTTGGAATAAGCCCCATCAAAGTACATTTGCAAAACCTCATCTATTGATCCAGGAGGATCCAAGAAGGCAAAATTTTTGAAGTCCTCCAATCTTAGAAAAACCAGCACCATATCAAAGGGCTCGTCAAGACGATTCCAATGGCATTCGTTTCACCTCAAACGGACTCTGTATGAGAAAGTTATCGCGTTCTGTTCTATGAGGTCAACAGGCAAAATTGGCAAAAAGAGGTGCCACGTTGCACCACTAACAGGGTGACATGTGGAATCCGTACTGTACAGACATGATGATGTGGCACCATTGATAAGGTGACACATTGCATCCATACGGTACAGACAAGATGACATGGAAGGTGTACATACCAACCAAAAGATGACATGTGGAACCACTCAGAGGATGACACATGGAATCCATACACTACGGACGAGGTGACATGGCATGTACGTATGGACCAATGGAGATTGAACACATGGTAGTATAGGCAGTGACTTGGCAGTGTACTAGACGTCGACTGGGCATGAGGTGGACCAATCCCAGGCTGCCACGTGGCAGCACGGTATTGGCCAATAAAGCTAATACAAAATTATGGCATCAGCGTGGTTCGACCCCATGACCTCTACAAAGAATGCTGAGCGCCTTCACCACTCAGGGTACATGTGTTTCTTGGTATGTGTGGTTAGGTTCTTGTATTTAAACTTGAAGAATGTTTATATGGGCGCAAAAAGGGGCTGGGGCTAACCCTGACCCCTGGTCCTACCACACAGCCACATAACCAGGAGCTCAAAGGGGAGGTGCCAGCACCGGGGTCACATGGTATGCACCAGCCCAACAACCCTTGCCGCTTGAAGCATGTGCTATTTAAATGACTTTGGGAATGACCGCTCCCCTCCTCCCATTGGCACAACCACCACGTGGGACGCGCCCACTCTTTAACACATGTTTTTTTTTTAAAACTTTGTTTATGGCTTTTAAAGTGGGTTCTAAACATTATAACATGTAATGAGTTTCAACCTATACTTGGTATAGTTTTAAACTATAACCAACTATATGGTTGGAATATTAAATGGTTGGAATATTAAAAGGAGAACAAAACTACATAATGAAGAGCCTAACCAACTTGGAGGTTTTCAACCATATGCCCAATTAGGCAAATTTGTTGTAACTGAGAATTCATGAGAAACATGTGAAGGGGGTCTTCTCAAGCTATATAAACCCTCTTATTCTCCATTTTCCTCTCATGCTTTGGAGTGGAGACTTTGTAGCTAAAGGAGAGAAGGGAGATTGCGTAGCTCTGCAGGAGGAAGGTATGAGTGTTTATACTTGTTTTACACCGTCTTCAGGCTTCGGAGTTGCTGGAAGCAGTCTTGTTGTGTTTTGGGCAGCGGTTCTCTTCATGACCATTGTAGCCAAGGTATCATTGTATCATTGCCATGTATTTTTCCTTCATGCTAAGATTATAGATCAGCCCTCCTATTGAGAAGCAGGCCCGGAGACGTAGTCCATCCTGGACAAACTCCATTATCAACTTGTTGTCTTTATGTGCATATTGTCTATGCTGTTTGGTTCTCTTTTTATGGATTTGTGAGCTTCATTCATCCTCTTTATGCAATTCATGTTAACGTCATAAGGTAGCAAAGATATTGTTTTCGGATTTCATCTTTAATGTTTTCCTTAACAGGGGCCATGAAATTTGACAAGATATCATAGTTTCCAAAATTGTCAGTGCAATGTACAAATTCATTTCCAAGATTTTTAAGGTTTTCTACATGTTGTTTCCATTGTTTCTCCCTATGGAATATCACCCTTGTGTTTTCTAATGCAGGTATAGTAGAATATGTCCAATCCATTTGAATGTACCCACCAAGAGTTGCAGCCCACTTTCTGGATAACAACATAACCCAATTATCTGACACATCAATCACTACCACATCCATCACCATGTCGATGTCCGAATACTTGGCCAACTTAACATGTAGATTTAAGATTATCCCTTCCACATCAACTTCTCTCGCATCCATTGCACAAACATTGTGGTAGGGTCGTGTGATCCTTAGATTTAGTTGTTCCCTTACTTTTCTTGTTATGACATTTGATGAAGCACCTAAATCTAAAATGCATTTATGAAGGAGAATATTATCAACTAAAAGGGAGACATAAAAAGGTGGGTGGTGTTCCCTTCTCGGATCAACACTATTGAGGACTATAGGAATGTCCTTAGGTTTAGTAGGTTCATCTTCAAATATAGCATTATTACTAGGGATAGGATCCTCTTCGACAACATCATGAGTTTTATTGTGACCATCCTCTATGGCTTTTAACAACTTTTCTTTTTGACCAGGAATTTGAATGATATCAGTTGCATAAAAAGAGACCTTAACATCATTCCACCATTTTCCAATGTCAATCTTTGATTATGGGACAACAGGGGGATTTGGAAAAGGAGGAGTTGTTACCTTAGTTTTGTACTGTTTAGCTGGTGAAGACTTCTCCTTCCTTCAATAAACTACACCCTTGAATCTATCCTCCTTCATTTCTTTAACCTTTTATGGAGTAAGCATTTCACCATAGAAATGGGAAAGGAGGTCCTTCTCATGACTGCAATCTATGGCCTATTGCCAATGCTGGTTTGAAAAAGGGTAGGTTTGGCCTACCATGTATACATGATCAGGCTCGCTTGAATTTGTTTCCTCACCACTTATCTCGGGAATTCCATGTTCCATGACTCTATTTGCAACACAACAAGTACTCTCCTAGTGGAATTGTTCATGAGGTATACACCATTGAATCACTTCCTCTACCATGTTAGCTGATTCTAACTAGTTTGGAAACCTAGGTTCTTAATGAGGGGATTTCTTCTAATACATCTAATTTTGATTGGGCTGAAATTTCCTCAGTCCATTATTCCTTTCTATCATCACCAATCTATTCTGCATGTGATTCAACTGTGCAACATGATTGGCCATTTGTTGGTTTTGATTAGTGACCAAGGTTTTCATCATTTCCACCATTTATTTCATGGGATCTTTGGAATTTACATTCTCTTCTCAATAAACAACCTTACCCTTGGTCTCTTTGTTGTGAGAAGAGTTTCCTCTGGTGTATCTAGGTATGTTAGATTTACAGGATGACTAAATGTTTGTTTCAATTTTCTCGTCGAGGATCTAGGCAACTTTAAGATCGACAGGTTCTTTATCTCTGAACCGGTACCTTAAGTTACCATTGAAGGCTTCAATGTAGTATATGAGGATAGAAGCATTATTTGGCTTGATGTAGTCATGAAGGTCCGCAACCACACACCTGAATTTAGTGTTGAATTCCTCTATGGTTTCAGTCTCCATCTTCTTAATGTTGTGAAGGGAAGAAAGCTTATGTTTAGGTTCCTTCTTTTCTCCCCACTTGTCCCTAAAACCATCCACGAAGTCCTTAAGAGTTGCATATGAGTTGTTTTCCAAGTCAAGGTACCATTATCTAGCCTCTTCTTCTAGGGATAAAGCAAACAACTTCATCTTGACATCATCATGGTCATTAGCCGCATCAATGTAACAAGAGACTAGGTGCTTTTCAAACTTCCGCAGGTGGGACTTGGAGGTCATGGCATTGTTTCCTTGGAAGGTAGGAAGTTTCTTGATAGCATCACCCAAGATAGCATGTGTAGCACCTGCTATTTGAGAAAATTCAGGGGTTTGAAAAAATCAGACATTACGGTAGATGGTTGAGTGTGACTCTCTTCAAATATGTGATGGATATCTGAGACGGATTGGTCTCCTAAATCTTCAAGGATTCTACGAGAAGTCTTCCTATTCAACCTTTCTCTAATAAACCTTTCAGGATCAGGGAGAGGATTGCATAATCGTTTGGGGTTCCTTCTGGTAGAAACCCTTGAAGGGATATTAGACAGTGGAGTCACCATATGGACCAAGTTTTAAATTTTTGTTTTAAAGACAAGATCAATCAATTTTTTTATCTTTTTAGTTATTTAGAAAAAAGTTAAGCTAACTCGTACTCGGGAATAAAAATATGTATCCCCGGCAAGGGCGGAAAAAGAATTTTTCATCCTTTCACACACCTGGGGGGGAACATGGTAGAAATATTCAAGCCACTCGGTGTGTCCTTGGGGGAAAGTCTTGAGTCAAGGTTGTCACCTTATTCTTGACTCCTCCTTTTAGGAAAACTCCTAACAAAGCCAAGGGGGGTAGACCCTACAAGTTACTATGGCTGGTTACTTAGATGATGATGGTATTAAATGAGTAATTTTTTTAGGAGTTTTGACTTAACAATTGTAAAAAATAGATAACATGATGAGACAATCACAAATAAGCACGATATGACACCCAATCACATATACATTGAAAGAAATAAACAGTTGACCAGTGCCTTTAAATAAAGTCCAAAATAATTAAGAGTGCTTGCAAGTGCTGGAGTAAATCTTGTGCAATTGTATCTTGGTACATTTTAAATTAATGTGAAAAGATGAGTGAATTAAATTAGGCAGGGGGACTCCAGATATACCTGGGGGGTACTTGGAGTATGTCCAAAAGTAACAACCGCTACAGATACCGGCAAGGAATGTATGGGCTAGATGGAATCTCTAAGACTATGTTCATAATACACCCGCTAGGATGTAACAGAGATCGGTGTATCGAGGTCACTGTCAAGTAGTTCCCACTTCCTTTGGGTATTTTTCCACCATTTACAGTTTAATCGAGGCGTTGGATTTTCACCTGAGGTGGTTAATTGGGGAAAGTGAATCCTAATTATTCTAGTGGCTTGAGTTTCTTTTGATGCAGCTTGATTGATCGAACGAACCGCAGCCAAGTGCATAGCATACACGTTGAAGTCTTGTAAATTTTAGTGAATTTTAAGAGCATGTTCTTGTTAAAAAAAAAGACCCTCCAAGAATCTCTTTCAGTCCAAGTGGACCTCAATCGAGAAATCAAGGAGAGGTTAGTTTTACTACTTGCTTGTGAAAGGTAACAATGAAAAAACACACACCACAGGTTTTCTAATTAATTCTACCACGATCCTGTTTCACCTTTCAGTTCAATCGGGGATTCGTGGGGTAAGCATTAGTATTACTTTGATTTCAAAATATGGAATAATGAAAATGTTGATGTAATTGTAACTTTGAAATGTATTTCACTTGTATTTCTTATCTATTGTAACCCGATGTTTATTTCGGGATGTACTTGTGTTATGTCATGTCCCAATGTTCCTATCGAGAGAATCTATAATGTAAACAAGTCATGTCAAGTCATTGTGGGTAACCCTCCTATTGTCTAAGGGTTAAAGTCCCCATAGTTCCGGGGCACTAGGGTTATTAGACTCTCCTAGTGAGGTCAGCCCTAGTAGGGTTTTAGCCATGTAGGGAATTAGTATAAATAGAGAGGTGACCTCTCTATTTATCACACATCACATCCACACTAAGTTGTAGCGCATAGCTGAGAAAGAGAAAGACACGGGGGAAAGAGGAAAGAGCTTATTGCTGTCACGATATTGTCTTACTATTTTTGGGTTTCACTTTGTTGCTGATTCTATCTCCAAGGAAGTTGCGAGGTTTTCTCCATTTATGGTTTCCCCTAGGAAAAACATTGTGTTCATTATCTCTTGTGTTTGATTGTTGTGCTTGTTGTTCTCTCAGTTTAAATATCCTAATGTTTGCTAGCCTAATGTTAAAGTCTAAGATGGTATTAGAGCTAACCTGAGAAGAAGACATTGTGCATTTGCGGGAACTAGGGATTCCTACTTTGTGGATCTCTCTCCACATATTTTCAGCAAAAGTAAGGTGGAATAACTCTCCTCCCTAGGGAACATATTTCTGTCAAAGCAGAATTCAATTATGAGGTTTTTCAGTTTTGGACCCGACACTGTTGCTCAAAATTAGGGATTTTCACAGAAGATGAATTTTTCAGTGAGCCCAGGCCTGGATTGATCTCCTCCCCAAAATAGAAGTTAGGGATCAAATTCAAAGCTTTTGGTTGGACAAAAATCTGGAAAAACAAAACCCTAATCTTCTCCTGAACCAGCTCTACAGGATTTCAGCTCCAAATTTAGATCCGACATCTTGACCTAGTAAGATCTAAATATTTTGTATTTCCATTTGAGGTTCTCAGTTAAGATGTCTCATCATACCAAGCTTGATGAAAAGCTTAAGGGAGCTGATAACTTCCGAGCTTGGAAGTATAGGATCTCCTTGGTCCTAGAAGAAAATGAGTTGGACTCCTATATCCATGAGGAGGTTTCGTTCCAGAGGAAGATGAGGCCAAGGCCTTACATAAGAAGAAGTTGGTTATGGAAAAGAGGATCATTGCAGATTCTATCAAGGATCACCTCATTCCATAGGTGTCCTCCCTCAAGACACCTAAAGCCATGTTTGATGCCCTAACCAAACTATTTGAAGGGAAGAACATCAATCGAAAGATGACTCTAAGGAACCAGTTGAAGAATTCCAAGATCTAGAATGAGGAGACCATCCAGTCATACTTCACAAGGGTCTCCCAGATCAAAGAACAACTAGAAGCTGTAGATGAAGAAGTGGAGAATGCAGAAATTGTGATGACAACATTGAATGGGCTCCCTAGGTCATGGGATTCTTTCATCCAAGGAATCTGTGCTAGAAAGAAGTTGGTCAAGTTCAGTAGACTGTGGGAAGAATGCTCTCAAGAAGAAGCTCAGATAGCTACTCAAGAAGAAAATATGGGAAGTGAAGATCAAGCTGTCACAGTACACTCCAAGAAAGGAAGAAGGGAAAATCATCATCACCATGGTAAGCATTCTCATCAAAAAAATAACTTCTTAAGAAGGGATCCATCTAGAATTAGATGTTATACATGCGATGAAATAGGACACTTTGCTAAAAAATGTCAGAAGAATAAGAATGGACCCAAGAAGAAGAGGAACTCCAAAAGAAGACATCATGCTCACACTACTAAGGATGATGATACTCCCAGGAAGAGAGTAATATAAGAAAGTGAAGACTCTTCAAGTGAAGATGAATATGTTCTGATCTCCACTCTCACGGGAACTGTCACTCATGGAAGCAAAGATTGGCTTATTGATAGTGGGGCTTCCAAGCACATGACAGGTTTCAAGGAATCCTTTGAGAAAATATCCGAACATAATTCACCCCATAAGGTGAAGCTTGGGGATGACTACCAATATTCCATAAAAGGTAGTGGTGAATCCTCCTACAAGCTAGACTCCGGAAAATATATAAAAATGAAAGATGTCTTGTTTCTACCATGACTGAAGAAGAATATTATATCTATATCAACATTGGATGCAAAAGGCATGAGGGTTGCATTTGTAGATGGCCAAGTCCTCATGTGTCCAACAGGAAAGACTATTGATGATGCAATAGTGATTGGAGAACAAGAAGGAGGCTTATACAAGCTAAAGGGCCATCCAGAACAAGCTATGGTCCATGACATAGTAGAGCCAAATGAACTTTGGCACAGAAGGCTTGCACATGTGCACTACAAAGCACTACCACTAGAAAGCAAAGTTGTTGAAGGTCTTCCAGAAATTCAAGCAAAACATGAAGGGGTATGCAAAGGATGTGAGAAAGGAAAGAATACAAAGAAGACATTTCCAAGTAGTGAGAGCAAGGCAAAAGGAATCTTGGAAATCATCCACTCCGATGTATGCGGACCAATGTCGTCAATTTCACTAAGCGGGTATGTATACTATGTCTCTTTCATTGATGAATTTTCTAGGAAGACATGGATTTAATTCATGAAGAACAAAGATGAATTTTTCAGCAAGTTCAAGGAATTCAAAGCCTTGATCGAGAACCACACAGAAAATAAGATCAAGACCCTTTGATCAGATAATGGCAGAGAATTCAAATCAAATGAATTCAAAGACTTATGCAAAGAATCAGGGATTAAGAGGGAGTTGTACACTCCTTACAATCCACAATAGTATGGGGTTGCAGAAAGGAAGAATAGAACCATCATGGAAGTTGCAAGAGAAATGCTTCATGATCAATATCTTCCTATGCATCTATGGGAAAAAGTAGCCAGAACAGCGGTGTATGTACAGAACCGTACTCCACACAGAGTACTCGAGAAGTCTTCTCTGGCAAGAAACCAAAAGTATTCTCCACATAGTATGTAAAGAAGTCTTCTCCAGCAAGAAACCAAAAGTCAACAATCTCAGAATATTCGGCTGTCCAGTGTACATACACATACCAAAAGAAAACAGAACAAAACTAGATCCTTCAAGAATGAAGGGTATATTTGTGGGATACTCTGAAATATCGAAGGCTTATAGAATATACTTCCCAGGATTCAAGAATATTGACATCAGCAGGGGTGTAACATTTGATGAAGACACAGCTTACAACAAATCCAGAAAGAGACCCATTGAAGATACTGAAGAATCAGAAGCACCTAGAATTCACGATACAACCATGAATGAAGAAATTCAAGAAGAATATCGAGAATTTGAAGAACCACAAGGACCTATAGATCCACCTCAGGAGAAGAATACTCACAAGAGGAAACCTGCTTGGGTACGAGAGATTATCCAAGGTGTGGAAAGATATGGGGCTCGAGAAGAGAATCATGGAGAAAGAAAGAGAACCAGATCTTGTTTTGGATATGTAGGTTTACTATGTGATGTTATCAATAAAGAACTTTCCAACTATGAAGAAGCGGCAAAACGGAAAGAATGGAAGGATGCTATTATCGAAGAGTATCAATCAATCATGAAGAATGATGTTTGGGATGTTCTCCCAAGACCAAAAGGGAAGTTAGTTGTAACTTTTTAATGGATCTATAATATCAAGCATGCTGCAAACGGTAGCATTGAAAAATATAAGGCAAGATTTGTGGCTCGTGGCTTCTCACAGAAGGAAGGAATAGATTATGAAGAAAAATTTGCTCCTATGGTGAGATACACTTCCATCAGAATAGTACTTTCTTTGGCTGCAGTAATGAAATGGAAGATACACCAAATGGATGTCAAGACTGCTTTCTTGAATGGTGTAGTGGAAGAGGAAGTGTATGTAGAACAACCACTCAGTTTTGAGACACATGACAGGGAGTCTCATGTGTGCATATTGAAGAAAACCCTGTATGGTTTGAAACAGGCACCCAGGACATGGTATGGCAGAATTGACAGCTTCCTATCCAGTTTGGGCTTTACCAAGAGTAAAGCAGATTCCAACCTTTACTACAAGGTTGAAGATGGAAACCCAGTGATGCTTATACTATATGTAGATGATTTGTTTGTAATAGGTATGGATGGGTTGATTGCTGATATGAAGAGAAATCTTGCTACCGAGTTCGAAATGAAGGACTTGGGTATGATGCATTATTTTCTAGGTATGGAGGTATGGCAGAATGCAGATGGAATCTCCCTCGGACAAGGGAAGTATGTAGTAGATATCTTGAAGAGGTTTGGGATGATGGACTGCAAGGATATGGCCACACCTATGGCATCAAACCTAAAGCTATTGAGTTATGCATCATCAGAGATGGTTGATGCCATGATGTATCGTCAGATGATTGGGTCCTTGATGTATCTGACGAACACAAGACCAGACATTTGCTTTGCTGTGAACACCTTGAGCCAGTTCTTGACAGATCCGAGACATGTTCACTTGATTTCTGCAAAGCACATTCTGAGATACCTGAGAGGTACAATTGATTATGGGCTCAAGTACAAGGCGAATCCGAATATTAGCCTGGAGGGTTATGTTGATTCAGATTGGGCAGGCAGTGCCATCGATAGGAAAATCACTTCAGGTTTTTGCTTTAGTATGGGATCAGGTGTGATCTCTTGGCTTAGCAAGAAGTAATCCTATGTGGCACTAAGTACAGCTAAAGCAGAGTATGTCATAGCTTGTTTAGCTAGTTGTGAGGTAGTATGCTTGCAGAAGCTACTGTCTGATTTATTTGATCTCCAGATGGGTGCTACTTGTATACATTATGACAGCCAGATTTGCGTAAAGTTGTCAATGAATCCAGTGTTTCATGACAAGTCGAAGCATATCGAGATCAAGTATCACTATATCAGGGATATGGTGCAGAAGGGAGCAGTGAAGCTCCAGTATGTTGCGATGGAGGAACAGATAGCTGATGTGTTGACGAATCCATTAGCTAGGGTGAAGTTTGAGTACTTCAGGGAGAATCTTGGTGTTCTCTAGATCAAGGTTTCCTCCAAGGGAAAGTGATGACACCCATAGCCATTCTGACATGGTGAGAGGATTGGTTCCTTCCATGGTCTGATGTAAGGGTTGAGCCATTCTATCATGGTGAGAGGATTGGTTCCTTCCATGTCAGATGTGAGTGCTGGCCATTCTATTGAGTAGGACAGATGTAAGGGCGACTGCCATTCTCTTGGAGAATGGGGGCACCTGGTCAGCTACTAGGCAGCTCAGCCTAGGACTGGGGGCCATTCTGATATGATTGTAGGATTCATTCCTACAGGATCAGATGTGAGTGCACACCTTTTCAAACATGGATGTTGGATTGGTTCCTCACATGTGTCAGATGTAAGTACACAGTGTTTCTTCGATCATTGGTTGATCAGATATAAGTGCTGAGCCTTTCTTCGATCATTGGTTGATCAGATATAAGTGTTGTGCCTTCCTTCAATCATTGGTTGATTAGATATAAGTGCAATTGCCTTTATTCGATCATTGGTTGATCAGATGTAAGTGCAGAGCCTTTTGGCATGGAGGATTGGTTCCTTGCATGGCCAAGTGCAAGTGTTGGGCCATTCCGATCATTGGTTGAACGGATGTGAGTGATGGGCCTTTCTGATGTGATTATAGGATTGGTTCCTATCTGATTAGATGTGAGTGTTGGGCGTGCCTTTCTGATGAGTAGGTCAGATGTAAGTGCTGGGCCAGCCACTCTGACTTTAGTGTTAGATATAAGTGCTGAAGAAGACCTACATGGTGGCTAGGCCTACATCCAGCATGAAAAAGGGTTGGCTCTATAGAACTTCCCGTGACGAGAAGAATCATGAGATTACACCTGTGAAGATTCAGTATTGATGATCCAGTAGAGATGATCTAGATCGAGGGATGATACAGATCCAGATTGAGGGATGATCCAGATCCAGAGATGAGCCAGATCGAGTGATGATCCAGATCTAGAGATGATGCTCCAGAGATGATCCACATTGAGATGATGCTCCAGATATGATCCAGATCCAGTGTTGATTATCCATATTGAGTGATGATCCAGATTCGAAGATGAAGATGACTTGAAGACGAAGAAGAAAAAGAAGACGAAGATGAATTGAGATACAGATGACGAGATGATTTAGAGAAGAAGACCAGTGATGAAAATTATGTCAAGAGAATACCTTCCTAGTTAAGAGGGAGTGTTGATGTAATTATAACTTCAGAATTTATTTCACTTGTATTTATTATCTATTGTAACCTGATGTTTATTTCAGGATGTACTTGTGTCATGTCATGCCCCAATGTTCCTATCGAGAGAATCTATAATGTAAACATGTCATGTCAAGTCATTGTGGGTAACCCTCCTATTGTCTGAGCGTTAAAGTCCCTGCAGTTCCGAGGCACTAGGGTTATTAGACTATCCTAGTGAGGTCGACCCTAGTAGGTTTTTAGTCATGTCAGGAATTAGTATAAATAGAGAGGTGACCTCTCTATTTATCACACATCACATTCACACTCAGTTGTAGCGCATAGCTGAGGAAGAGAAAGACACTGGGGCAAGAGGAAACAGATTACTGCTGTCGGGAGATTCTCTTACTATTTTTGGGTTTCACTTTGGTGCTGATTCTATCTCTGAGGAAGTTGTGGGGTTTTCTCCATTTATGGTTTCCCCGAGGAAAAACACTGTGTTCATTTTCTCTTGTGTTTGATTGATGTGCTTGTTGTTCTCTCAATTTAAAGATCCTAATGTTATGCTAGCTTAATGTTAAAATCTAACAGAAAAATATGATCAAAGTATACAATCTTGCATGACAAGACTAAGCTAGAGAAAAAAACAGGAAAAAATGCAAAAAAGTGAAATGGATGCGGATCCTCCCAGGGGGGATGGGAGTGGGCTCGAAAGAGCCTACTCGAAGTGATTCTTTTATTATTATTATTAAGGGTTACAATATCAGAAAACTAAATTTCACTTTTTTCCTTGTTATATGGGATCCAAAGGCTTACAACAAGCTTACAACAAGCCTAATAAGGAAGCACAACAGTGGGGAAAGCCTCCGAGAAGCTCCAATTCGCCCAAGATTCAGAAAATGGGCGGAGTCTCCTTCTCTTTTTTGTTAAACCTTCTAAAAACCAGAAACTATTGAAATAAAAAATGCCCAAAAACACTATTAAAAGTGCTTTGGGTCAGCACACTGATTACCGAAAAATACTAAGTTAAAAATTGTTAAAAAAAGAACAATTTAGTTTTGCAAAAGGGAACCAAGGAAAGAAAGCTTTCCTTGGGATCTTGGCTTGCTTTCTGGGAAGCCAATATCATGTGTAGTTTCTTGCAGAATTTAAATCTTTAAAGAACGAAAAAAGAAACTACCTTATGAGCAAGCTTTAGATCTACGATTTAGCTACTTGCAAAAAAGGAAATTTCTTCACCTAGATCTATCTTTAAAATATGATATTCTTTATGAAATTTCAGATCTAAGAAAAAATAATCTTAGGAACTAGATATAACAATGTATAAGAAATTTTTAGCAATATATCTGATCATAAGAGGAAGAACAAGTAACCGGAAGATTGATTTTAATAGAATGGAGGAAGAGAAGGGGAAAGGCTTGTTGTTGGATAGATCCGCAATGGAAACTTGTTAGTGGAATACAGAGGGGGAATTCCTTCACAAAAATGTCAGATGTACAGTGGATTCAAACTAGATCCATAGCTCATCCAATCTTTGCCACATGAAAGCTAAACACACAATCCTGCACAAAACCTTATGAGATCTGGATATTTATATGAAAAAGATACAAGAATTACATGCAAATAAGCTTATTAAACATGTATAAACTAGATATTCAAACATATATGATATGAGATATAGAAAATCAAGTAATCTTACTTGCCCAACTACACTCCTATTGAGCCCCAAGAGTTAGCTCAATCGGTAGAGTACTCATAGTTAGGCCTCCCAGCAGGTGAGGTCGCGGGATCCATTCTCATTGACTCTCTTGGGGTTAGGCATGCAGCGGCCGCCGGTGTGAGGCCCCTTCGGGTGGGTCCACTAGAAATTATTCCGTGGATGTAGCCCGTTGGTCAAGCCGACGCGTGAACCACATTGAAAAAAAAAAAACACCTACACTCTTATTGATTTAGCTGAATCATTCAAGCCAGACGAGGTTCAGATGCAGAAATTGAGAGAAAAACCAGCAACATCAATAGCTACAAGACAATGCTTATTCCACACACATGAGAGAATTACACCATTTAGCCTCCAAATATTCTTTATGCCAACAATGAAAATATTACAATAGTATTACAACAGCAAGCCTATTCTCTCCAACTCGAACTAACTTCGAGAAGGGAATGGAAACTTCAATTTATAGCTAGACTGGCCAAGAGGGGCGCATGCCTGACTGAAGGAGAGACTGCAGCTAATGGAGAGTTAAGCCGAGCCTAATAAGATAATAAAATAAGTCTAAATGGACTGTAACTGCAAATCAGAGTGACACCTCATTCAGTGAACTGACCCATCCATCAAACCATTTCCAAATTGATCCACACGTGTGGAGGAGAGAGAAAGGAGGGCACAACCCTCAAATATGCATGAGCCAGTTAAGCTCCCCTTCATCCCTGATCAATGCCTTCAGTCAAGGAATGACAACTCCCTCTCAATTTGAAGCCAATGAGACTGAATTAAATCAAATCGAAGCAAAATACACTGATTTAGGATCTTGGATTTGCTCCATTATTTAATTAATTTTTAATTAAATTAATTAATATTTGATATTTTTTATTGTCTTACCTGAGTCATGGAAAAATCACTCAAAACTTAGGAAAAGTGGGTTTATGGGTTTACCGGGTGCTGTGAGTTTTAAAATGAGCACCCCCACGACTGAAACTGACTTTTAATCCCACTTTTATTACAAGACCAATTTTTCCAATTAGACTATTAAAAAATAGCCTAAGTTTTGTGGAAAAATTAAAATTAAAAATTAAAAAAAAAAAAAAACCTAGGGGGACTTAGCACATGTTCATATGACTCGACCATAATGCCTAGCATGTTTATACATTTTCAAATAGACTCTAATAACCTCAATAGGCCCATGTCAAGCTGACCGCCCCAACTTCGGAGGTATTGAGTGGAAAACTCAAAAATTATGAGTCGTTTATTCAACAACCAATAATAACCAAGGGCAAAAACACTATGGGATTATCAGATTGACAAATACAGTCCAGGAGACTGAGTCTTTTATATACACTACCATGCTAGATCATTTTATTACAACTCCCCCAAGGGGGTATGAACATGTGGTAGATAGAAAAAATACTTCCCAGAAGCAAGTCTGAAGGTCTTCTAAAGTCCGAACAAATCTTCTTTGTCCGGTTCACCAGGGTCACTTGGTAACACTGGCTAAATATGACTTAGTAGGTAACAAGTACCTTATGGAAAGGTAGTTGCGGAAAAGAAGGTTGAGGAAGGACCTTTTGAGAAAAGTGAAACCGCGTGTCCATAATCCGCAATCTGCATCAGGTCAATGGTCTAGAAAGAGTCCAAAAAAAATTATCGGTGCTAAAAGGTTGTTGCAGAAAGATAAGGAAATTGTGGAAAGAATATTATGGAGGAAAATTTTTGTGTTGGATCAACGAACTAAAAAGAGTCCGAAAAATTCAACAATGCAGAAAGGTTGTTACAGAAAGACAATTGCGAAAAGCTAAGGAAATTGCGGAAAGATGATTACGGAGGGAAATATTTGTGTTGGATCAACGAACAGGAAAGAGTCAGCAATGGATCAACGAATTAAGATGGTTGAGGAAAGGATCCGTTGCGGAATGGAAAATTCAGAAGAACTTATGGTGAAAAATTATCATTGCAGAGAGGTAAATCTGGTAAGATTGCATTGTGGAAAGGTATGTGTGATAAACTTAAATAGATTTAAAGAATTGTTAGAATGAAGAATTGAGTGTTCATGAAGAGGAACAATATAAGAATGAAAAATCCGCAATGGTGAAGACATGCATTCGCAAAAAACGTGTTAGAGGGTATTTATAGATAGAATGATGAGTGGGAGAAATTGTCTATGTGATCCAGATCAATGCAGCAGTGTTAATAGACAGAGACCAAAGAAATCCAGTGACAGATGACATAAAGTAGATCTGGGAATCAAATAAAATAGAATAGGGTGGTAGGGTGGCGCTAGGGAGATGATCCACAGGATTTCTAGGGGGTCGTAGCCTCCTTACAGTAGTACCAAGTAAATAAGGTGTAGTATCATCCTTTCAGTAGTAGCTGATAAAACCAGGGGGTCGTAGCCTCCTTCGAGTAGTTTCTAGTAAATAGGGTGTAGTACCATCCTTGTATGTAGTAGCAGGAAGAAACTATTGGTAAATACAAATTTTCACTAATAGGAAGTATTGGTGGTTTACCCAATTGGGCTTCCACGATAAAATATGTGTTCTGTATTTCTTGTTGATTATGTGTGTTAATGATTAATATTAAAAGTGGTTTTTAAGTTATAAAAATTAACAATATTGATTCACGCCCCCCCTCTCAGTATTGTCCAATGTTCCAACAATTGGTATCACAGTAAGGTTCCTTCACTATAGTTTAACCACTGGAAGGAATGTCCTACTTAAAAACAACTATGGATCAACAAGAAGGGTTAGACACTAACAGACCTCCATTATTCATAGGAGAAAATTATGCATACTAGAGTGTGAGAATGAAGTGCCATCTGATGTCCCTTGGATGGAAGGTTTGGGAAGCAACTAAAAAGGAGTATAAAATAGGAGACCAAACACCTATAGACCCAGTGGAACTAGGCCAATATGGGGGTAATGTCAAATCCCTTAATGCCATTTTAAGTGGATTGACAAACTCTGTATTTACAAAATTTATGCGATTCAAAACTTCCAAACAAGCTTGGGATAAGTTAAATATTATCTATGAAAGGGGATCTAAAGTCAAAGAATCCAAGCTTCAGACATATAAAGGACAGTTTGAAATCCTTAAAATGAAAGAAGAAGAAAACATTGGGGAATACCTTTTAAGAGTAGGCAAGGTTGTCAATGCTATTGGAGGTCTTGGAGGAAAATTAAAAGAAAGAGAAGTGGTTAACAAGGTACTAAGAACATTTCCAATGAAGTATGACTCAAAAGTGTCCACTCTAGAAGAAATAGATGATCTTGATGCCATGACAGTAGATGAACTACATGGGATTTTCACTGCATATGAGATGAGGACAGGACATAATGAACCTTCAAGAAAGGAGGCAGCATTTAAAGCCCTATTCAAGAATCAATTAGAGAACCTAGATGATGAAGAATCTCTCTTCATCAGAAAACTTGAGAAAGTTACTAGGAAATATAAAGGGAAACTACCTTTGAAATGTTCTAATTGTGGAATAATTAGACATTTTGCTAAAAAGTGTTGTTTCCCAAAACAATTGGAGAGTAATCATGAAGAATCTTGTTGTCATAAGTGTAAGGCAATGGATAAGAAGAAGTTTAACAAAAAGAAGGAAAACTTCTATTCCAAAGAAGACAATGATGATGAAAGTAAAGATGTAGAAATCCTATTCATGGGAATAGATGCCTAAACTTAGAATGTTGAATCATATGAGGAATCAGAAGTGGATCTAGAATCCCAATACATAGTTATTGTTGATGAAATTGAAAAATGTAGGAGAAGGAACAAAGTTTTGAAAGAGAAACTGTCAAACTACTAAGAAGAAACAAATCAAATTATTATGGACTTGAAGAACCAACTACAAAAGGCCAAGAAGACTGAAGAATATCTAGTAGTTTTTCTCAAAGAGAAAATCCAAGATTTTAAAAACATTGAAAAAGAGATTATTCAACTTAGAAAAGGGGTTGATGAAAAATCTATCAAGTCAAAGTTTGAGAATAGTTCAAGGATTTTAGATGATATCTTAAGTAACCAAATACCATCAAGTGATAAATCTGGTTTGGGTTTTGACAAAGAAAAGAAGCCAGAATATTCTTCCTTCACAAACCAAGGTGGAAATAAAAGAAGTTATGTTGCTGCACTAAGAGTCATGTTAAAAAGGAAGAAATAAAGAAATCTGCTCCATCCTTTTATGACAAAACCAGATCTAATGAGGTGTCTAAGAGACCAATGAAAAATATATATCAACAGATCTTTTAGGGTCATTGTTACTCTTGTAATAATTTTGATCATATTTACACTAGTTAGCCTCCAATGGTGATTTTTCCACAGTTAGTGATTTCTAGAGTCAGTCCAATTCATGAGATTCAAATCACTCCTAGAGGATTTGAATTATCTATATTATATCACCAATGTATTTCATACAGGTTATTGATTATTCAATTATTATGATACAGTCAAATTTTTACCTCTTGTCTGAATAATTTCACCATGATTGTTCGAAAATTCTAGTACTGAAATTGTTCCTCATTGCATTCTTATTTCACTGTGAGATTCAATCCATCTTGATGATCTTGTGGCTTTGCTAATTTTACATGGAATCAGAGCTTGATCAGTCATTTTCAATCCTGAGATACTTCCATTAATGCACCAGAAGCAACCAGGTTCCACATAAATCCTGATATCATGGCATTACTCCCTCTTGATTTATCTAAAGAAGTATAACCAAGTGTGAAGCACCTTGATAATGTGCTCATGTCGAATTAGAGTGTGATTAATATGGTTTACCTTTGAATTGAAAGTTTTATGTAGTTTATTTGAATAATTCAAAAGAATTGTATTCCTCCTGAAGCTATAAAATGGAGAATTCAACAGCCTTGACACCGAGTATCATCACAACGTTCAATTACCTGGATTGGAGGGGATATATGCATTTTTTTTGTGCAACAAAGGTTTTTATAGGGCCACAATGGGCGAGGAGGTTGAACCCCAACAACCTTTAGAGAAGTTGAAGTACCTGAACAAATTGGATGAAGCCTTTGGTTTCATATGCATTCATATCTCCAGGGAGTTACTCTTCCACTTTGATGGATTAAAAACACCAAGGGAAGTATGGAATAAGATCGAGGAATTGTTTGGAAAGAAGTATGATTTGAGAGGCCACATTTTGGAGAATGAACTGATTTCTCTTTAAGCTAGAGATTTTGAAACCATACAACAGTTATTCTCCAAGTTCAAGTCTTTGGTGATGCAATGCAAGCAATATGGGATTGACAAGAAGGATGAGAAATTGGTGTTGTCCATTCTGAGAAATATTGGCCCATAATTTTCACTATTTGTGTCCACCTTCCACTTTAGGAGGCTGAAAGACCCAAATTGATGAATTCCTTCACTTGATGCATTCACTGAATCCCTCATTCAAGAACAAGACAAGTTGGTCCAAATGGGATCCCTCAAAGCCTACAAGAATCAAGCTCTTTTGGTTGGGGAGACCAAGAATGCATAAGCTAAAGGGAGATAGAAGGGGAAGGAAGAAAAGAAAACTTAAATGAAACCAAAGGAGAAGAAAAATCATTCAAATGGAGTCTCTAGTTCTAAGAAGGATAAGTATAAGAGGTTTGAAAAGACCAAGTGTCTCTATTGCAAAAGATGAAACCATCTAGAGAACCTATGTATGAAGAAAACAATAGATCAGATGTCAAGAGTTCTTGAACAACATAATATTTCCCTCTTCGAGGGCACAAGGAATACTAAATCTGGAAGAAAGGTTGAAGATCATGAGAGATGCCATGCACTAAAGGTTGGATTCTCACAATCATAATCCTTTCTCATTGATTCAAGAGCCTCCAACCACATGGTTGACTCCAAAGAATAATTTTCTTCTCTAGATATCACTGGTGGTCCTGGCATACAAAAGGGAGATGACTCCCAAATCCAACTATTGGGAAGGGTGCGGTTCAATTTAAGCATGGAGTGTTCCTATATGTGCCCTCCTTAGAAGCAAATATGTTGTCTGTATATCAAATGACTCATACAGGTTCACCAAAGCGAGTTGAATTTGAACCTGATAAAGTTGAGATATGAAGGATCTCTACTGGGAAGTTGATAGTGAAAGGAGCTTCAAACCATGCCTACAAGGAATATGAATTCTCGCAATTTTCCCATACTTACATCAAAGTTCCCTATTGACTCATGATAATGATAATGAAACAAGTAGAATATGGCATGAGAGGTTCGACCATCTGAATTTCAAATTCTTACAACAACTACACAATGAATAAATGGTTGAGGGACTTCCTCTCATCATGCCCTCTCAAGGTGTCTTCAATGGCTAAATGGTAGGTAAGAACAAGAGCAAAGGTATGAAGTTGGGAAGGAAAGAAGAGCTTCCTCTACACTTGATTTGATGCATAGTGATGTCTATGGACCAATTCCTACAACATCTATGAATCATTCTAGATACTTTCTCGCATTCATTGATGACTACTCCAAGTATTGTTGGATCTACTTTCTTAAGCAGAAGTCTGAGGTGTTTGAAACCTTCAAGGCTTTCAAATCCTTAGTTGAGAACACTCTCAGGAAGAATATCAAAGCACTAATATCAGATAATGGAGGAGAGTACATCAAAATAGAGTTTCAATATTTGTGTTCTTCAGAGGGTATTCAAAGGCAAAATTCAGTCCCATATTCACCACAATAGAATGCTCTAGCTGAGAGCAAGAACTGATCACTGAAAGATATGGCTACCTACCTTCTTGAAGCAAGATATATTCCACCATATACATGGTGGATAAAGCAGTGAGTTGTGCTTTGTACATACAGAACATAGTACCTCACAATTCAGTGGTTGGGGTCACTCCATTCGAAGCACTGATGGGACATAAGCCTAATGTATCACAACTAATGTTTTTTTCTCCAATGCATGGTCCAGAATTCCATCTGGAAAAAAGGAAATCCTTCTAACCTCAAAGTAGCGAATACATTCTGTTGGGATACGTAGATGATGCAAAAGCTTACAAGTTGATGGATATTACAACTAGAATATGCTTCATATAGTGGAGTGTCTAATAAAATGAAGATCCATTGCATGATCTACAACCAGCTAAAGAGGAAGGTATAAATTCTCAATCTATTCCATTTTGCATATGATGATGTTTCTACTAATGTTTCAGATTCAGATTCCAAATATGAGGACCAAGAGGAACCAGATATTGATTTTGAGAATGAAGATCAAGCAAATCCAGATCCAGATCCATCTCCTGCTCCAAATCCAAGGCCTAAATGGGATAAAAAACTAATTGAAGTTGTTAGGAACAATGCCAGGGATCCATCTAATAGAAGGAGAACCAGATCTCAATTTCAGGATCATGAGAACCTTATGTTTTGTCATACAGATTCTTTTCTACCAGAGAGGTTCTACATGATGTTGGGGCCTAATGCACAGTCCTAAAAAGAGGCTTTCCATGATCCAAGGTGGCAGGAATCCATGGATGATGAATATGATTCACTACATAACAAAAAGACATGGAATATTATCTCCTTACCTTCATGGAGAAAGCTTTTCTAGTGCAAATGTATCTACAAAACCAAACTAGCAGCAAATGGATCCACTACCAAGTACAAGGATTAATTAGTTGCAAAGGGGTATTCACAAGTTCATGGGATGGAATATAATGAAACATTCACCCATGTTACAAGAATGGATTCCATAAGGTTGGTTTTGGCCATTATAACTTTGAAAAAATGGGAGGTACATCACATGGATGTGAATATTTCCTTCCCCCACAGTGACTTGGAAGAAGAGATCTACATGAGATAGCCTGAGGGGTACACTAAATATTCCTCCTTTATTTTCAAACTAATGAAATGTTTGTATGGGCTCAAGCAAGCCCTAATGGCATGGTATGCCAAGATGGATGTCTTCTTACTGTCACATAAATTCAAAAGGTGAAAGTATGGCTGCAATGTCTACATGCAGCAGGAGGGAGGTTGCTTACTATTGATTGTTTTATATGTAGTAACTTGCTCATTACCAGTGGTTCAAATGTTGGATTGAGGGATATCAAGTCATCTTTGAGAAAATCCTTCTCCATGATAGATCTAGGGATTCTTAGGAAGATTATTTGCCTTGAAGTGAATAAAAAATAT
The DNA here is from genome assembly GCA_001517045.1 of Pseudotsuga menziesii. Lineage (NCBI taxonomy): Eukaryota > Viridiplantae > Streptophyta > Pinopsida > Pinales > Pinaceae > Pseudotsuga > Pseudotsuga menziesii. The sequence continues at coordinate 244,009 of LPNX010936273.1, read as the reverse complement.
TTCGGGACCATGATTACTTAGTACATATACATAGGTGATTTTATTAATAGGTTCCATATGACTATATGCAAAGCAACATATCTCCCCTTCCTATCTGGAATTAGATTGGAAGAAGGTGGTTCTACACCCATAGTTGATAGCATTCTCTACAGACAAATGATTGGTAGCTTATTGTACCTTGTTCATTTGAGACCAAACTTGTCATATGTTGTGAGTGTTGTTTCTGGGTTCATGCAAAAGCCACATGAATTGCATTGGAAGGAAGCAATGCACATCTTGAATTAGTAGGGTACTATAGAGTTTAGGATTCACTATTATGCCAATGCTCAACTAGATTTGGTTGGTTTTACTGATTCAAACTGAGCTAGAGATAGTATTGACATAAAATCTACTTCACGATTTGTGTTCATGTTGAGCTGTGGAACAATCTGCTAGTCAAGCAATAACAAGAAGCTCTTGCCCTCTCTTCAGTTGAAACAGAGTATCGAGGGGCTATAAATGTAATTATTCAAGAAATTTGGCTACATGCGATTTTGACATATTTTGGCATTCACACTTCTCCTTCAGTAGTCATTTTATGTGATAGTCAAAGTGCAATTAAAATTTCTAGTGATCTGGTATAGAATAAACGAACCAAACACATAGAAGTACATATGCACTACATTTGAGAACTAGTGCATAGTAAGAGACTATCATTCTACAGTGCTACCCTATAGAGGAGCAGGTTGCAAACATATTAATTTTTTTTTTAATCTCAGATCTCTTCTTGGTGTGAAGGTTTGATTTAGTTTTAGTTCTTGGATCACTGTTCATTTTGATGGGGGGGGGGAGGGCGTTCCCATGGGGTTTTCCCCATTTCCTCAGTTTATTGAGAATTTACTTTGTCATTTTTAGATTGTATGGGTGAACTTTGGTCTCAGTTTCCAAGGTTTAGGTTGTCCAAGTTTGAATTAAGGGGGGTGTTAGAATTATCGTAATCCTCCATTGTACACCATAGTCTAAATGTCAGTTTCCTAGATTCGGATTATGTTTCCACTTCATTAGTTCCATGGAGAATTTATCTAGTGCCCACCTACCAATTTATGCACTAATTTGCATGAGTTTAGGAGCTCTAGAGACCAATCCATATATTTTAGGATCCCACACTGAGTCATGGGAGTCCCACCACCAGTTCACCCTAGTCTGTGTTGAGTTGTGCCTTGATAGGACACATTCAGTTCATATTCATTTATTATAGTCCCCCTTTTGCATGATTTAAGGAGATGGGGGTCTTTTGTCACCTACCTTGGTTAGTTAACTGATTGTGAAGTGTTTCATTTTTCTAGAGTTACACTAGTGAGCCTCCAATGGTGATTTTTCCATAGTTAGTGATGTTTGGATCTAGTCTAAGTCATATGATTCGAATCACTCCTAGAGGATTCACATTATCTCTATTGTATCACCAATGTATTTCATACAAGTTAATGATTATTCGATTATTGTTATGCTGTCAAATTGTTTCCTCTTTTTTGAATAATTTCACCATGATTGTTTGGCAATTCTAGCACTGAAATTATTCCTCATTTCATTCTTCTTTCACTGTGAGGTTCAATCCAGCCTGATGATCCTCTGGATTTGCTAATTTTACACACATGGATTTAGTTTGCAAAGAGTTTCTTGTTTGAGCGGTACACATAGCAATAATATGTATTCTAGTTTTCGCTGAGAATCCGTAGTAATTGTTAATGGCATCTTGTGGAGAGTATGTGGTTGGTAATGGTTCATTGTCAACATTTTGAGCCATCCTTGGCTCATCTTCAGGACATTATTAATTCCTGAGATGATTTTTAGATCTTCATTTCATATAAATATATACCAGTCAAATAGCTGACACCTAGGGTTTTATCATTTTTTATACGTGAGAAACCTTAGCAAATGTCGGGATGATTTGACTGTCTCTACATTTATTAAGAAAATATAGATGAGCAATTTTATTTCCTTTGGAGATCTGAATCTTCTGTAGGCGTCTTAGATTTCTCAGGATATCCACTCCATATTGGTCAGTAATACTTTTGGCTGAGAAACCATAGTAATTGTTAATGGCATCTTGTGGAGAGTCTACAGTTAGTAATGGTTCATTGCCAAATTTTGGAGCCATCCTTGGATCATCTTTAGGACATTATTGATGCTTGAGATGATTTTTGGATCTTCATTTCATATAAACATAGACCCGTCAAATAGTCGATACCTAGAGTTTTATCATTTTTTATACGTGAGAAAACTTAGCAAATGTTGGGATGATTTTACTGTCTCTACATTTCTTAAGAAAAGATACATGAGCAATTTTTTTTCCTTTGGAGATCTGAATCTTCTCTAGGCATCTTAGATTTCTCAAGATATCTGCTCCTTACCGGTCAGTAATAGTTTTGGCTGAGAATCCGTAGTAATTGTTAATGGCATATTGTGGAGAGTCTTTGGTGGGTAATGGTTCATTTTCAATGTTTCAAGCCATACTTGGCTCATCTTCAAGACATTATCGATGCTTGAGATGATTTTTGGATCTTCATTTCATATAAATATATTCCAGTCAAATAGCCGACACCTAGGGTTTTATCATTTTTATACGTGAGAAACCTTAGCAAATGTTGGGATGATTTGACTGTCTCTACATTTATTAAGAAAATATAGATGAGCAATTTTATTTCCTTTGGAGATATGAATCTTCTCTAGGTGTCTTAGATTTCTCAGGATATCCTCTTCATACTGGTCAGTAATAGTTTTGGCTAAGAATCCATAGTAATTGTTAATGGCATCTTGTGGAGAGTTCGCAGTCGGTAATGGTTCATTGTTAATGTTTGGAGCCATCCTTGTCTCATCTTCAGAACATTATCGATGCCTAATATGATTTTCAGATCTTCATTTCATATAAATATAGACCAATCAAATAGCCGACATTCAGGGTTTTATCATTTTTAATATGTGATAAACCTTAGCAAATGTTGGGATGATTTGAATGTCTCTACATTTCTTAAGAAAATATAGATGAGAAATTTTCTTTCTTTGGAGATCCAAATCTTCTCTAGGCATCTTAGATTTCTTAGGATTTCCGCTCCATACTGGTCAGTAATAGTTTTGGCTGAGAATCCGCATTAATTGTCAATGGCATCTTATGGAGAGTCCACGGTCGATAATGGTTCATTGTCAACATTTTGAGCCATCCTTGGCTCATTTTCAATACATTATCGATGCCTGAAATGATTTTTGGATCTTCATTTCATATAAATATAGACTGGTCAAATAACCAACACCTAGGGTTTTATCATTTTTTATACGTGAGAAACCTTAGCAAATGTCGGGATGATTTCACTGTCTCTACATTTCTTAAGAAAATATAGATGAGAAATTTTCTTTCCTTTGGAGATGTGAATATTCTCTAGGAGTCTTAGATTTCTCAGGATATCCTCTCCATACTGGTCAGTAACAGTTTTGGTTGAGAATCTATTGTAATTGTTAATGGCATCTTGTGGAGAGTCTACAGTCGGTAATGGTTCATTGTCAACATTTCGAGCCATCCTTGGCTCATCTTCAGGACATTATCGACACCTGAGATTATTTTTGGATCTTCATTTCATATAAATATAGACCAGTTTAATAGCCAACACCTAGGGTTTTATCATTTTATATACGTGAGAAACCTTAGCAAATGTTGGGATGATTTAACTATCTCTACATTTCTTAAGAAAATATAAATGAGAAATTTTATTTCTTTTGGAGATTTGAATCTTCTCTAGGTGTCTTATATTTCTTAGGATATCTGCTCCATACTGGTCAGTAATAGTTTTGGCTGAGAATAAATAGTAATTGTTAATGGCATCTTGTGAAGAATCTGTGGTCGGTAATGGTTCATTGTCAACATTTCGAGCCATCCTTGGCTCATCTTCAAGAAATTATTGATGCCTGATATAATTTTTGGATCTTCATTTCATATAAATATAGACCAGTCAAATAGCCAACACCTAGGGTTTTATCATTTTTTATACGTGAGAAACCTTAGCAAATGTCAAGATGATTTTACTGTCTCTACATTTATTAAGAAAATATAGCTGAGCAATTTTCTTTCTTTTGGAGATCCAAATATTCTCTAGGCGTCTTAGATTTCTCAGGATATCCGCTCCATACCGGTTAGTAATATTTTTGGCTGAGAATCCATAGTAATTTTTAATGTCATCTTGTGGAGAGTCCGCAGTCGATAATGGTTCATTATCAACATTTCGATCCATCCTTGTCTCTTCTTCAGGACATTATCGATGCCTGAGATGATTTTTGGATCTTCATTTCATATAAATATAGACCATTCAAATAGCTGACACCTAGGGTTTTATCATTTCTTATACATGAGAAACCTTAGAAAATATCGAGATGATTTGACTATCTCTACATTTTTTAAGAAAAGATAGATGAGCAATTTTATTTCCTTTGGAGATCTGAATCTTCTCTAAGTGTCTTATATTTCTCAGGATATCTGCTCCACACCGGTCAATAATATTTTTGGCCGAGAATCCGTAGTAATTGTTAATGGAATCTTCTAGAGAGGTCACAGTCGGTAAGGGTTCATTGTCAACGTTTCGAGCCATCATTGGCTCATCTTCAGGATATTATCGATTCCTAAGATGTTTTTTCGATCTTCATTTCATATAAATATAGACTAGTCAAATAGTCGACACCTAGGGTTTTATCATTTTTTATACGTAAGAAACCGTAGCAAATGTCGGGATGATTTGACTTTCTCTACATTTCTTAAGAATCCAAGGAAAATTTAAATATGTATTCTCATCATTGATCCAAGGAAAAGTTAAGTAATACCTTATTACAAAACCCATGCTCTCGCAATTTCCTCGAGTTGGATCATATTCCACACCCCCTAAGTTGTCTTTATCTTGCTTAACTCGCAATTCAATCCTGGTGAACTAAGCGTTGAGTAATGAACAAAAAAAATACTATCAAAATCACACACTCATATCTAATTCTTCAAGTAATTAAGACACAGGTGCACAATGATTCATGAATGGGTCTTCAACAAATAACGCATGAAAAGAGGAGAGCAATAAAAACAAATTGATTGCAAATTCAATTTCATTTAACAAACAACACACAAAAAGAGGAGAGTGATAAACACAAATTAATTGCAAATTTAATTTCATTCAGATCCATGCTACTCCAAATTTAATGGTTACATGTTAATGTTTCACTTTAAATACACATTGAGAATATCAATTATGATCTTCAAAGGATGGGTTCATATTTTGTATTAACAAAACAAATCAGATCGAATCCCTAAATTATCTTAACCTCTATTTATACTCAAATCATAAAAATTGACTCCTACATAGTTCGGGGAGTTTATAAAATAATCGACTCCTATCGTCAGGTTATTAACTACAATTCCAATTATGATTATTTGAAAAAAAATTTAAAAAAAAGAATGATGTCGTGCATCACTTATCATAGTTTGCTTTCCTGTAAGGAATGCCTTTTATTGTGCCTGGTTCATTCACATGACCATGGCTGGGTTGGTTACGATATTTAGAGGTTAAATGATAGTAGTACCTCTAATTAGGATCAACCAAATGGGAAGGAGGGTTAGCAAAATGTAAAGTGACTAAATAATAGTTATACTTTTCTGAAAGAGAATTGCCATTGTATTGATCTTGTGTTGGTTATATATTCTTCTAATAATTAATCCTACATGCACAGTAGCATTTTCATTTTTTATCTCTTTCACAACTCTCTTTTTGAATGAAAATTAGATCAACAATTGCATGTATGCGTTCCTTGCTTACTCCCTGTTACAAAAACGAGAAGGAGGGTTAGCATAATGTAAACCACCTAAAGAATAGTTATACTTTTTGTTAATTTTTCTATGTTATAATAGATTAATTCCCAACTTGATAAGCATTTAATACATTTTCATAATAACAACATAAAGAGGATCACTTAAAGAAACACAATCACAAGGTACACAACAATTTACCTTGGGAAATCCTAAAGGGGAGAACCCAACAAAAACTTCCTCAATATATATTACCAGAATGAAATGACCAAAGAACAAGGTCTCATAGAAAGAGAGAGAGAGAGAGAGAGAGAGAGAGAGAGAGAACAAACCCCAAGCATAAGAGCTAAAAAACCAAAGACAGATGTCCTACTCCTTCTATGTCCCTCCTTTCTCTCTCTTGCGCAACACAGGTGTGATGGAGTCTGTACAAATGAGGGAGGGTGCCTTCCTATTTATACTAGTTTCCCAATGACATTTTCCCTAACTGGGCCGACCTATCTAACTGACAAGGCCAACCGACCAAGGTAAACTTCACAATAATAATTGTATTCTTCTTTTCTAGGTTTATTGACTCGAATTACAACTAAGGGTTTACCTCATGACTTATACATACACAATATCTCCTGAATGAGGAATAATAATAATGTGAAGTACATGTATAATATTCTTCGAAGTTACATTATTTCAACACTTCCCTTTAACAAGAAGGGTATTCTACCGAAAACAACGAAAACTGGTGTGGCTCTACACAACATCATTGGAAGGAGGGAGGAGGCATCATCAACATCAAACTTTGGAACATTGTCCAGTACATCTATAGATTATCAAAAATTTTAAACATCATCATCATCTACAACACGAAGTTGAAGCATCACCATCTGCAGTATGGAACTGGGGCATCATCATCTATAGCATGGAGCTAAAGCATCGTCATCATCTATATCAACATAGAACTGTTGAAACATCATCATCATCATATTCAGTACAAAGCTGAAGTGTCATCATCTGTAGCATGGAATTAGGGCATCATCATCTCCAACAAGGAACTTGGGCATCATCATCTACAACATGGAACTGGAATATCATTAGCAGCATGGAGTTGGAGCATCATCATTTGTCGCATGGAACTAGCACATCATTTACATCATGGATCTAGAGCATCATCATCATATGATGGAACATCATCACATGCAACATGGAGTTGAATCATCATCTGCACAAGAATTGATACATCACTAGCATTGACAACACAAGGCTAGCTCATCAGCACAAGGCTGGAATAACAACAACAATGATAGCACGAGGTTGGCTCATCAACATAAAACATGAATAACAAGAACAATGATAGCACGAGGCTAGCTCATCAGCATAAAGCTATAATAACAACAACAACATGTGACAGGTATAACAACATCATCATCAACAGTTCAAGGCTGGAGTAACATCATCTATGGCAGCTCTCACAACAACCAACATGATCCTTCATTTCGGAATTACGGGATCATTGACAACACATCTGTGGTACTCAGATGATCCTTCCTTTCGGAATTGCGTGATCAAGTCTTTGTGGAGATACCAATACTAATCAAAACTAACACATACATACACAAGATGATCCTTCCTTTTAGAATTATGGGATCAATTCCACTACTAACAGTCTGGATGATCCTTCCTTTCAGAATTACATGATCAAGTCCACTATTAACATCCTGGATAATCCTTCCTTTTGGAATTATGGGACCACGTTCACTAACAACATCAATATTTAAGATGGTCCTTCCTTTCATAATTATAGGATCAAGTCTAAGGATAATTAGTCCCAACATATTGGATAATCCAAGTTCCTTTCGGAATTACAGGATCAAGTCCACTCACAACATTTAAGACAATCCTTCCTTTTGGAATTACAAGATCAATTCTAAGGATATTGGACGATATTTCCTTTCGGAACTATGGGATCGAGTCCTATCCACAACTTTTAAGACAATCCTTCCTTTCATAATTACGAGATCAAGTCTAAGGATGATTAGTCCTAACATCTTGGATGATCCTTCGTTTCAGAATCATGGGATCGAGCCCATCCACAACATTTAAGATGATCCTTCCTTTCAGAATTACAGGATCAACTCTAAGGATGATTAGTCCTAACATATTGGACAATCATTCCTTTTGAAATTATGGGATAGAGTCCATCCACAACATTTAAGGTGATCTTTCCTTTTGGAATTACAAGATCAAGTCTATGGATGATTAGATCTAACATATTCATCTTGAAGGATCCTTCCTTTTATTGATGTAATTGTAACTTTAGAATGTATTCACTTGTATTTGTTATGTATTGTACCTCGATGTTTATTCTGGGAAGTGTCTATAATGTATTTGAGTCATGTAATGCCCCGATGTTCCTATCGGGAGTTTCTATAATGTGAACAAGTCATGTCAAGTCATTGTGGGTAACCCTCCTATTGTTCAAGGGTTAAAGTCTCCGTAGTTGTGGGGCCCTAGGGTTATTAGAATATCCTAGAGAAGTAAACCCTAGGTGATTTATTGTAATTTGGGGCAATATTCCCCACCATCTAAGTCAAGGTTAACCCTCCTTGTTGATCACAGGACAAAGACCCCACAAGTTGTGGGGCACTAGGGTTATTAGACACTCCTAGAGATGTCGGCTCTAGTAAGTAATTGTTAAGTGAAGATGACATAATGGAGTGGATTTTAAGCGAACGAAAGAATATAAATAGAGAGTGAGCCTCTCTATTTATCACACACACATTCACTCATTGGGGCGCATGAGTGAGAGAGAAGTTGTTGGGACAAGAGAGAGGCTACTGCTGTCGGGAGATCATCTTTATGTTTTTGGGTTTTACTTTTGTTGCTGATTCTATCTCTGAGGAAGTTGTGGGGTTTTATCCTTTATGGTTTCCCTGAGGAAAATTCTCTGTGTCTCTTATCTCTTATGTTTATTGCTATGCATGTTATTCTCTCAGTTAAAGATCCTAAGATCATAATGCTAGCTTGAATGATAAAAATATAACATGGTATCAAAGCTAACCTAAGAAGAAGACATTGTGCAGCTATAGAAGCTAGGGATTCTTACTTTTTGGGTCTCTCTCCATAATACATCAGCAAAAGTATGCTAGGCTAACTCTCCATTGAAGGGCGCATCTTTTTGTCGAAGCAGAATTCGATTCCGGACATTTTCAGTTTTTGGTGCGGGAAATTAGGGATTCTTATAGAAGAGTAATTTTTGAGTGAGCCCAGCATAGGATTTATATCCTCATCAAAATTGAAGTTTAGAGACCTAGGTTGAGATTTTTGGTTGGGTATAACTCCGGGAAAATCAAACCCTAGTTTGACCCCGAGCTGGAAAAACCCTAAATACTAATACTGATAAGTTTTGGTATATTTTCTATATCTCAAGATTGTAGAAGGCTTCAAAGAAAAAACTTTCATAGGCCAAAGATCAAATCTTGATTTACTCTATGACCAAAATTCAATCTCATATTCTCTATATTCTGGGAGATATGAGACCTCCAAGTTAGGGTTCTAGCCTCTTCCAGGATTCATCCCTAAACAGGTCACCTGGGGAGAATTACTATATTTCGGAGTACAAAGGTCCAATTTAATTTCTGAATATAGTCCAAAAATGGAACAAACTGTATGTTATGTGGTCCGATTTTTAGACCCAGAAGATGAAATAGTGACACGTGGCAGTCCGTACAACTTCGTTGTTCTGAACAGTCATGTAACAGGTCACTTTGGGAAAATGATCATAAGTCCCAATGGGTGAAGATAATTTTGATGAAACCTATGCTGTTTGAACAGGTATAGGCATGGATACCTCAATGCAAAGTTTCAGACATAGAGGAGCAGTAATTTCATAGATATCGCAGAAACAGTATCAGGAATTGCTGCAGAAGAAATTGGTAAACTAGGACTTCCTATTCTGGGAGCTTCCCTCCACTGTTTTCAGAATATGAGTACATTGGACAACTCACCTTTAAGAGATATATATTTCTATCCAATAAGATCTAAATGATTCCAAGTTTTGAAAATTAGGGTTTCTCTAACAAACCCTAGATCAGCCAGCTCTAGAACCGGGACAGACACCTCAAATCGGTAAGATCTAATCTTTTGCTATTTTCATTTGAGGTTCTCATTTTGAAGTGATCTATCACATCAGCTTGGTGAAGTTGACATATTCCAAGCATGGAAGTATATGATCTCTCTAAATAAAATGAATTGGACACCTACATGAGTAGAGAGGTTCTAGTTCCAAAGGGAGATAAGGCTCAAAGCCTTACACAAGAAGAACTTGGTCAAGGCCAAGAATATCATTGTTGATTCAATCACGAATCACCTTATACCACAAGTTTCTTCCCTAAAAGACACCGAAAGATATGTTTGATTCCTTGACCAAGATATTTGAAGAGAAGAACACAAATTAGAATATGAATTTGAGAAAACATAGATCCAGAATGCAGAGACCATATAGTCATACTTTACAAGGCTCTCTCAATTCAAAGAACAATTTGTAGCAGTAGAAGAAGAAGTGGAAAATGTAGAAGTGGTGATAGCCCCCTTGAATTCCCTCCCAGGATCATGGGATTCATTCGTGCGAGGAATGTGTGCTAAAAGGAAGTGATTACTTTCAACAAACTCTGGGAAGAATAAGAAGCTCAACTCATAATAAGAGAAGAGAAGATGGGAGCAACTGAATATCAAGCTCTCACCATCCAAAGAAGATACCTCAAGCAATGAGGAATATGAAGAACTCAACTCTTGAAGAACCTCTTATCCATATTATCATTTGGATAAGAAACGATGCTATGATGAATGAAGAAGATGATGAAGCTGAAGGCTCAAGAAGGAGTCTACCCACGAAACGAATAAAGATAAGTATTCATTATCACTTCATGATATTGTTTTGTTATGCATTTGCTTATATTCAGTTGATGTATTATTCATGATAGAATGTTTGCATTAATGACAGTATACTACTAATATGCATGTGATGGGTAAGTAGCTCATGGTGTTGTACAACTCTCCATTGCTGCTTATCTAGAATGAAACCTCTTTGCTGAAATATTGGATTAGTGCACAATCTCAATGTTGTCCTGGTAGAGATGGAAGACATCTAGAAAGTTTTTGTGAGACATGGATGGATGTTGTATTGGCTAAAGTAGTTGCATGATCATATATTTATGCATAAGAATTTTCTAGTATGAATATTATTTATGAAATATTTCTAACCATACAAATGCATTTAAAATATCACATACATAATCGCCTACAAGAAAAGAAGGATGAGACTTGTTCCGAAGAACAAGTAACGACAGTTCAAGATGAAGAATAATATGATGAATGTAGCAACATCATTGATGTAGAACCTTCCAACCATGAAGAAGTACCAAGAAGAATGATGTCTAGGATGTAATATTGATACATGAAGGGAAGTTCATAGTCCCATCATGCAGTAGATGGAAACATCGTGGGATACAAGGCAATATTCGTAGAACGAGGCTTCTCACGAAAAGAAGACATAGACTATGAAGAGACATTTGCAGCCAGAGGGGGTTGAAACACATACATAATAAGCTTGATGAAGATCTTAACCTTTGCTACAAGGTTGAAAATGAAAGTCTATACACTAGATGGATACATAGAATATTAGTAGCATAGGAATCTACTTGCCACTCCGGTACAGAATGCTTCAGTGCATAGAGTACAGAAGACAAAGGGAGTATGATGCTCTGCTTCAGAGGGAGTGAGTACAGAATATCTTGAGGTTTGACATGGTACGATAGGATGGACAGATTACTGATGAATCTAGGATTTATTGAGAGTAAAGAGGATTACAACCTTTGCTTCAAGGTTGAAGGCGGAAGACCAGTGATGCTCCTGATATATGTCGATGACTTGTTCCTGACAAAAAAGAGGAACTCATTAAATTTGCAAGAAGAAGACTTGTTACCAAGTTTATGATAAAGGACTTGGGGATGATGTACTATGTTCTAGGCATAGAGGTGTGGATAAGGGAAGTATGCAGTAGAGATCTTGAAGAGGTTCAGGATGATGGACTGGAAGGCCATGACCACACATATGGAATTGAACCTAAAGCTATTGAGTGTTTCTTCATCAGAGTCGGTTGATGCCATGATGTATCATCAGATGATTTATTCCTTGATTTAACTGACGAATACGAGACCAGATATTTTCTTTGTTGTGAACACATTGAGACATGTTAACCTGATGGTTGCAAAGCATGCAGTGAGGTACCTGAAGGGTACAATTGATTATGGGCTCAAGTATGAGGCAAATCAGAAGATTAACCTGGAGGGTTATGAGGATTCGTATTGGGCAGGCAGTGCCATTGATAGGAAGAGCACTTTGAGGTGCTACTTTAGTATGGGATCAAGTGTGATCTCTTGGATTGGAAGGATGGAGTCCTGCATGACACTAAGTACAGCCGAGGAAAAATATGTTGCCACTTTCTATTTGGGAGGTAATATGTTTCTTTTGAAAACTACTATTTGATTTGATTGATCTGACTTGCATTTTTGTATGATGCAGAGAGGAGTAGTGAAGCTCTAGTATGTGGTCTAGATCAATATCTCTCGAAAGAGGGACTTCTATCATAGTCAGTGAGACAGGTTGTCTGAGCATAAATCCTGGTGAAGCTCGTAGGTTTCTCAGATGTAAACAGACTTGTAGGATGTCCTCAGATGTAATCGGTCCTGGCGAAGCTCGCAGGTTATCCTTGAACGTAATCAGCCCTGATGTGATTCTATGCTAAAAATGGCCAAAGTGAAGTTTAAGTACTTCAGGGAGAATCTTGGTGTTCTCTAGATTGAGGTTCCCTCCAAGGGGAAATGATGAGACCTAGAGCCATTTTGACATGGTGAGAGAATTAGGATTCTTCCATGGTCAAATGTAAGGGCTAAGCCATTCTGTCATGGTGAGAGGATTGGTTCCTTCCTTGTCAGATATGAGTGCTGAGCCATTCTAATGTGACTGTAGGATTGGTTCCTGCATGATCAGATATAAGTGCTAAATGTAATTCTTGGAATGGAGGCACCTGGTCAGTTACCAGGAATACTCAGTTTGGGGCTGAGGGCCATTCTGATATGACTATGGGATGTGTTCTCACATGATCAAATATAAGTGTAGGGCCATTCTGATGTGATTGAGGGATGTGTTCCCACTTGATCAGATATAAGGACTGATGCCATTTTCTAGGAGAATGGAGGCACCTGGTCAGTTACCAGGAATCCTCAGCCTAGGGCTGGGAGCCATTCTGATGTGACTGTGGGATTGGTTCCCACATGATCAGATGTAAGTGCAGATCCTTTCCACAGATGATAGTAGGTGTGTCCTATCATGCTGGTGGATGTGAGTGCTGTGCCTTTTCACAGATGGTAGTAGGTGTGTCCTACCATGCTGGTGATTGTAAGTGTTGTGCCTTTCCACAAATGGTAGTAAGTGTGTCCTACCATGTAATCTCCTCTTCTGATTAGGCCTTGAGGCCCAAAACTGCTAACCTATGTGATTCCTATGGGTTCGAGCAGTTACTGACAGCTAGGAAATCAGCTAAGGACTGATTCCATCCATAGAAGATCTAGGGCATCATCATTAGGTCAAGAAGGGCCACCGGGGCCAAAGGCCACCTTCATGCATTGCATCCAAGCATTATTTAATGATGCATGCACTCTTTAAGTCTCCATCCACATGCATGCAATTCAACTGCAAATTAGAAGATAAAGTGACCTAATTAGGTCAAATATTAGGGTTTTCGCTGTTGAAAGTTATAAAAGGAGGATAAAGCAAAAGGATACTTCACTTTTGAGGATTATTATTTTGGGAGCTCTTGGATAGCAGCACAGCGTGCCGCACAGCAGTTGGGGTTGGAGACGGAGTCTTCAGCTAACAGGATTTTGGTAGTGAAACATCTGTCCTAGTCTCATTCAGGGTAAGCCATATAGGTTCACCATTTGCTCTTACATTCATTCATAAGTTATCCAATATATGGTATAGATCGTTGCAGGGACACATGTGCAGCCGTAAGGAGGGTTTTTCAGCCAGAAATCCCTAATCAGTTGTTGGGCCTTCAGATATCAGCTTTACTCCAAAAATCAAGCACCATTCTCATCATCAGCATCATACTCCAGTACCCAGTGATTATCAGATCCGCCCATGCTCTTCCGGAGCAGTTACCAGCTATTTCGGGATCAAGGGGGGCATGAGCAGCTGCCTCTTTGGAGCAAGTCGCTATCCTACCTAGAGACCTCAGAAACTCCGCATGTACTAGGAATTCTCTCCGGCACGGGAAGGCTATCAGTCCTACAAATCAGCAGCATCATCGGACACCTCCTTCATTGAAAACGTCACCCTTTTCTGACTTGGGTTCTTGCTGCTGGGGTTTCACCGGAAGCGAAAGATATCTGTCCATCTCCGATTCAGTTCTTGGTGCTTGCATACTCTCTTAGGATTAGTCTAGCTGGATTATCAGTGGTAAGTGTTCATTCTATCTCACAAACCCTAACCCTAATTTTTTCTATAAAATAGGGATTTTTGCATGGCAGTTTGCATGCCTAGTTGTATCAGCATATTTGCTTAGAAATAGAAAATATCAAGATTTGGGATATTACAGTGGTATTAGAGCTATCTTCTTGGCCAGCTATGGGCTTAATAAATGAAACTTAGATGAATGCAGAAGGAGACCCTTTTGTAACCTATAGGAGGAGGAAGAGTAGATACACATGGGTGTTTGAGGATATCCAACTAGAAGATACCAATTCAGATATGGAACAAATAGGTATACACTCGGATAGGGGAAAAGGAATGGGAGAAGAGGAGGATCGAATAGAGTTTCATAGCTTGGTCTCTGCATTGCAAGACTTAGCCAAAGGATAAAAAGATGTACTCAATGTGATCAACAGATTATCAGCGAAACCGGAAACAGGTATCAACAGTACACCTCCCTCACCGATAGATCAGGGATCTACAAGTAGTAGTGGAAAGATAACGTACACTAACATTCAAAATACTCTGCACATATACAACAGACCTTCTATCAGGCCTACCATGCCTCGCATCTTAGCAAATATAGTAGGGGGCCCGGTCATGCAGGTAGAACCTAGCAAGCCTTTTGGGGCTTATTTACAGGAGTATAGAGACTTAGGGGATGAGTTTCATGCGGCCATGTCTTTCTCATATTCTGCAACATGAAGAGTAGGAACAGGCCCAGAAATTTCAACAAGGGTTTCAATCACAACTATGAGTTGCAGAAGACCTTGGGCAGGTTGAATATCCCAAACTTTGATGGGACTCACGGAGGATCAGCGAGGATATGGGTTCAAAAGTTGGATACCTATTTCCAACTCAACCCCATGATAGAGATAGATGCCATTAAATTGGATACATTTCACCTAGACGGAGAAGCTCACGAGTGGTGGTACCACGGATTGGTGACATTGGGTTACAACACCATACATTCCTACGGTGAGTTCACTCAGAAGCTCATAGAGATGTTTGACAAGAAAGATCCAAAAATACATTTCAGGGAGTTGGCT
The DNA here is from genome assembly GCA_001517045.1 of Pseudotsuga menziesii. Taxonomy (NCBI): domain Eukaryota; kingdom Viridiplantae; phylum Streptophyta; class Pinopsida; order Pinales; family Pinaceae; genus Pseudotsuga; species Pseudotsuga menziesii. Next base: position 228,625 of record LPNX010936273.1, on the reverse strand, counting down.
CAACTCAAACAGACCAGTAGTTTAGAAACTTTCATTTCAGAATTTTAGAGGATAGCCATTATGGTAACAGATGTGTTAGAGAGCAGATTGACTATGTTATTCACTGAGGCCCTCACGGATCCACTACGGGGAAGGGTGAAATCCTACAAACCCCTCACTCTGTAGGATGGCATTAATAGAGAAAGAGATCTTCAAGATTTAGTACCCAAAAACAAATTCCCACTGAAAACCAATTTTCTTGTTAGGGACAAGGACAGGAAACCTTTCCAGCAGGATGTGCCCAAGAAAACCTGGTTAGACGAGGACACTAGGAAAGATTTGAGAAGGAAGAAACTATGCTTCACCTGCGAGGAACCATGGGTACCAGGACACAGGTGTGCAAGGAAGGAAAAGGCTCACTACATTGAGGTATATTCAAATAGTGATGAGGACGACTATGAGCAGGAAGCCACAGAAGAACTACGGGCAGCTGAGGAGGAATCACACCAGGGTGATACACTAGAGGGAGTCATTGCTACATTATCTGGAGTACCAAGATTCCATACTCTCAGTATCAGGGGAGTAGTACAGGGTCACAGAGTAGGAGTATTGATAGATGGGGGAGCCACCCACAATTTCATTGACTCCACTTGGGTAGCCAAGAGAGGCATTCAGACCGAGAAGTTCGAAGGATTCACTGTAGCAGTAGCCAGGAACTCCAACATGGAGTGCAACTACTGGATCCCAAAATTGAATGTCGCCTTAGGTAACTATCAGATGACAGACTCTTTCTATGTAGTGGATGTAGCAGATACTCATGTGGTATTGGGTGTTCAGTAGCTTTATTCTATAGGGAAATACACTACAGACTACAGGGCAATGGAAATGGAATTCCAGGGGCCAGACGCCAAATGGGTAGTTTTGAGGGGCATGAACACTTATCCCCCAAAACTGGTCTCGTCACAGAGAATGGAGGTAGTACTCTGACAGGATGATATAGAATGGGCTGCAGAATGTTTGGTCACCTTTAGGAAACCCCCAGAGACTAGCACACAACACCCAAGTGACATTCAAACCTTGCTACAAAAACATGAAAAGGTTTTTCAGGACCTTCCATCAGGAAGACCACAAACCAAGGTTTTGAACACATCATCGAGCTAGAGGAGGGGACACAAGTATTCATCACCACTCCTTACAGGCATCCCAAAAGATACAAGGATGAGATTGAGAAAACAATCAAAGAATTACTGAAGCTTGGATATATTCGGCCCAGTTCTAGCCCCTTCACATCCTCAGTAGTACTGGTCAAAAAGAAGGATGGTACACTGTGAATGTGCATCAATTATTGAGCACTCAACAAAAATACCATTAAGAACAGGTATCCCATTCCTAGAATTGACGACCTCATGGATGATCTTTGGGGGGCTCAATACTTCTCCAAGATCGATCTTCGCTCGAGATACCATCAAATTAGGGTAAGGGACCAGGACATATCCAAAACAACGTTTCGCTATCACTATGGTCACTATGATTTTTTGGTCATGCCCTTTGGACTTACCAATGCTCCAGCCACTTTTCAGTCATGCATGAACCACACCTTCAGAGCACAGCTACGTAATTTTTTGCTCGTATTCTTTGATGACATCCTGATTTACAGCCAAACATGGGAAGAGCATTTGAAAAACCTGGACGAAGCATTGAGTATTTTAGAAGAACATTCACTTTATGCGAAAATGTCCAAGTGTGATTTTGGCATGAAGGAAATGCTGTATTTAGGAAACATAATCAGTGCAGAAGGAGTACAGGTTGACATGGAGAAAATTCGAGCTATCAGAAATTGGCCGGCACCAAAAACAGTTACAGAATTGAGGGATTTCTTAGGTCTATGCACTTATTACCAACGGTACGTTAAGGGATTCTCCCAATTTCCAGCACCCCTCACAGATCTCACCAAGAAGGGAGCGTTCACTTGGATAGACTTAGCACATAAAACTTTTGAGGAGATGAAGGTTATTATGAGTTTTTGTCGAGTTCTAGCATTACTATACTTCTCACAACCCTTTGTAGTAGAATGTGATGCCTCAGGGGAAGGGTTAGGAGCAGTGTTGATGCAAAATCATCACCCTATTGCATTTGAGAGCTGTAAACTGAAGAATTACGAGCGCCATTACTCCATATATGACAAAGAGATGCTATCCATCTTGCATGCTCTCACAAAATACAGATAGTACCTGGTGGGCAGTAAGTTCAAAATCAAAACTGATCATAACAGCCTCAAGTATTTCCTAGAGCAGAAGGAACTGAATGAGTGACAACAGAAATGGGTTAGCAAAGTACAAGCCTATGATTTTGAGATCGAGTATGTAAAAGGTAAGAATAATGTCGTAGCTGATGCATTATCCAGGCATCCTGCCCCATTACCTCTCAGTAGTATATCCATATATTGGAGGGCACTCCTCTTATTAGAATACTCCAAAAATAAATTCGCTTGCAAATTATTGGATGAGCAAATTTAGGATCATAGGTACAGGATTGTTGATGACATCATCTATTGCAAAAACAGGATATACCTCGTTCCAGAATCCACATTGAGGAAAAATATCATTCAGGCAGCCCATGATTCTCCTTTATCAGGGCATCAAGGTTTCTTAAAGACCTATAGGTAGATCAAAGAGAGGTTCTCATGGAAGGGCCTCAAGGGGGAAATTATGCAGCATGTCTAGGAATGTAGCATCTGTTAGCAGAACAAGATTGAGAACACCCATCCAACAGGGTTACTCCAACCACTACCGATTCCAAAATAGAAGTGGGAAAGCATCTCCATGGACTTTATTTTAGGATTGCCCAAGGTCCAAGGGTGAGATTGTTTATATGTAGTAGTTGATAGACTGACCAAGTTTGCACATTTCTTCTCAATATCATCAAACTACTCGGCAGCTCAAGTATTCGAGTTATTCTTCAGGGAGATCTTCAGGTTGCACGGGTTACCTAAGACCATTGTCAGTGATCGGGATAGCATATTCATGGGTGCCCTCTGGAAGGAACTATTCAGATTTGTGGGGACCGAACTAGCTACTAGTACGAGTTATCATCCCCAGAGTGATGGGAAAACGAAAATAGTCAACAAGTGGATCGAAGGATATTTAAGGAACTATGTAGCAGGGAAGCAGCGAACCTGGATCAAATGGCTACACCTAGGGGAGTATTGCTACAATACTACCTATCACATGTCTATTAGGATGACTCCTTTTAAGGCATTATATGGTTACAAGGCCTTGGACTATGCAGATTTGGCATTTGGATATAGTAGAGCTTCTAAGGCTAAGGATTGGATACAGGACAGTCAGGACATTCTGAAAATATTAAAGGAGAATTTACAAACAGCCCAGAATATACAGAAGTTGTATGCCGACAAACATGGGATTGAGTGGAGCTTTGAGGTAGGGGATTTAGTATACTTAAGGCTCCAACATTACATACAGTCCTCACTTAAGAAGAAAGGAGCAGAGAAGTTAAAACCCCGCTTCTATGGACCATACAGAATAATCAAGAAGGTGGGAGAGGTGGCATACGAACTAGAACTTCCACAAGAAAGCAAAATTCATAATGTGTTCCATGTATCTAATATGAAGAAGACCCTTAGGCAACACATTGCTCCATCTACCGAATTATCTCCTTTAGATGATGAAGGATTTCTAATACTGATTCCCGAACGGATCATACAGACTAGAGAAAGGAAGCTCAGGAATAGTGTAATCAGAGAATACTTGGTTCAATGGAAAGAACTACCGCCAGAGGTTGCCACCTGGGAAGGTGAACAAGTATTACAGCATCCGAATTTGAAGTTGCTTGAGGACAAGCAATCTCAAGCGGGGAGGACTGTAATGTCCTCTTTCGATTAGGCCTTGATGCCCAAAACCGCTAACCTATGTGATTCCTGTGGGTTCGAGTGGTTACTGATAGCTAGGGAATCAACTAAGGACTGATGCCATCCATAGAAGATCTAGGGCATCATCATTAGTTCAAGAAGGGCCACTGGGGCCAAAGGCCACCTTCGTGCATACCATCCAAGCATTATTTAATGATGCATGCACTCTTTAAGTCTCCATCCACATGCATGCAAGTCAACTGCAAATTAGAAGATAAAGTGACCTAATTAGGTCAAAGATTAGGGTTTTCACAGTTGAAATTTATAAAAGGAGGATAAAGAGAAAGGAGACTTCACTTTTGAGGATTATTATTTTGGGAGCTCTTGGATAGCAGCATAGCATGCTGCACAGCAGTTGGGGTTGGAGACGAAGTCTTCAACTAACGAGATTTCTGCAGTGAAACATCTGTCCTAGTCTCATTCAGGGTAAGCCATACAGGTTCACCATTTGCTTTTACATTCATTCATAAGTGATCTAGTATATGGTATAGATCGTTGTAGGGACACGTGTGCAGCTGTAAGGAGGGGTTTTAAGCCAGAAATGCCTAATCAGTTGTTGGGACTTCAGATCTCAACTTTACTTTGAAACTCAAGCACCATTCTCATCATTAGCATCATACTCTAGTACCCGGTGATTATCAGATCTGTCCGTGCTCATCCAGAGCAGTTACCAGCTATTTTGGGATCAAGGGGGGCGTGAGCAGCTACCTCTCTGGAGAAAGTCACTATCCTACCTAGAGACCTCATAAACTCTGCATGTACCAGGAATTCTCTCTGGAATGGGAAGGCTATCAATCCTACAAATCGGCAGCGTCATCGGACACCTCCTTCACTGAAAACGTCACCCTTTTCTGACTTGGGTTCCTGCTGCTGGGGTTTCACTGGAAGCATAGGATAGCTGTCCATCTCTGATTTAGTTCTTGGTTCTTGCATACTCTCTCAGGAGCAATCTAGCTGGCTTATCAGTGGTAAGTGTTCATTCTATCTCACAAACCCTAACCCTAATTTTTGCTATAAAATAGGGATTTTTGCATGGCAGTTTGCATGCCCAGTTGTATCAGCATATTTGCTTAGAAATAGAAAATATCGGGATTTGGGATATTACATACCATGTTGGTGGATGTGAGTGTTGTTCCTTTCCATAGATGGTAGTAGGTATGTCCTACCATGCTGGTGGATGTGAGTGCTGAGCCTTTACATAGATGATAGTAGGTGTGTCCTATCATGCTGGTGGTTGTGAGTGATGTGACTTTTCAAAGATGATAGTAGGTGTGTCCTATCATGCTGGTGAATGTAAGTGTTAGGCCTTTCTGACAGGGTTGTGGGATGTGTTCTCGCATGGTCAGATGTGAGTTTTGGGTGTGCCTTTCTGACATGGTGTTGGATGTGTTCCTCGCATGGTCAGATGTAAGTGCTGGGCAGGCCATTCTGAATTAGGGTTAGATATAAGCACTGAAGAAGACCTACATGGAGGCTAGGCCTACAACCAGCATAAAAAAGGGTTGGCTCTATAGAACTTCTTGTGACAAGAAGAATTATAAGATATCACCCATGATGATGATCTAGCAGTGATTATCCAAATCTAGTGATGATGATCTAGATCCAGTGATGATCTAGATCCAGTGATGATCTAGATCTAGTGATGATGATCCAGATCCAGATGAAGATGACTTGAATATGAAGATGAGGAGAACATGACAATGATTTAGATGATATAAAGAAGAAGACTTGTGCTGATCAATTGTGTCGAGAGAATACCTTCCTAGTTAAGAGGGAGTGTTGATGTAATTGTAACTTCAGAATGTATTCACTTGTATTTCTTATGTATTGTACCCCGATGTTTATTTTGGGAAGTGTCTGTAATGTATTTGAGTCATGTAATGCCCCAATGTTCCTATCGGGAGTTTCTATAATGTGAACAAGTCATGTCAAGTCATTGTGAGTAACCCTCCTATTATTCAAGGGTTAAAGTCCCCACAGTTATGGGGTCCTAGGGTTATTAGACTATCCTAGAGAAGTCGACCCTAGGTGAGTTATTGTAATTCAGGGCAATAGTCCCCACCATCTAAGTCATGGTTAACCCTACTTGTTGATCAAAGGGAAAAGTACCCACAAGTTGTGGGGCACTAGGGTTATTAGACACTCTTAGATATGTTGGCTCTAGTAAGTAATTGTTAAGTGAGGTTGACATGATGGAGTGGATTTTAAGTGAATGAAAGAATATAAATAGAGTGTGAGCCTCTCTATTTATCACACACACATTCACTTATTGGGGCGCATGAGTGAGAGAGAAGTTGTTGGGACAAGAGAGAGACTACTGTTCTCGGGAGATTATCTTTATGTTTTCGGGTTTTACTTTTGGTGCTGATTCTATCTCTGAGGAAGTTACTGGGTTTTCTCCTTTATGGTTTCCCTAAGGAAAATTCTTTGTGTCTCTTGTCTCTTGTGTTTGTTGTTGTGTGTGTTATTCTCTTAGTTAAAGATCCTAAGATCATAATGCTAGCTTGAATGATAAAAGTATAACACCTTTCAAAATTACGGTATCAATTCCATCAACATCTTTAGACAATCCTTCCTTTTGGAATTACAGGATCAAGTCTAACACGATCAACATTTATGATGATCTTTCCTTTCGAAATTACAAGATCAAGTCTAAGGATAATCAATCCCAACTAATCTGTATTTTTTTATCAAGATAGCGTAGTATCAACAACACCAATCCCCCTTTCGAGGGAATTCCTTATGGACAACACCAAACTTGTCTTGGAAATGTTCAAATGCCACACGAGATAGAGGCAAAGTCAACACATTTGCAACCTGATCATATGTACCCACATTTTGGATCTTTATAGCTCCCTTATGCACCATGTCACGAATGTAGAAGTATCGGATTTCTATCTACTTTGTTTTATCATGGAACACGAGGTTCTTTGTCATCTTCATGCAGCTTTGGTTATCACATAGAATCACGATAGTGTTCAGGTACTGTTGAGGCCTGGAAAATCGTAGGCAACAACAGTTAGGGATTCTCCCCAGTAAATGTTCCCAACTATCCCGTTACTGTTTGGTATGGGAAATCCGTCCGGTTTACGGTTCGGCTACCATAGGCCAAGTAACAAAATTAAAGGCTTTACCAGTTATGGCTCGGTCCACCATGTGTATTTTTTAGTTTTTTATGTTTAAATATGATATACAAGTGCCTATCTAAAAATGCAGATTGATAGAGAATACTAGGAGTGGTCATAATGTGATGCACAGGTTCTTACCTCTCGTCTTAACTCTCTCGCATCTAAATCACACATAGTAAGAAAAACTAAAACTAACTATCTAACCTATCCCTAGGGAGCAAGATTATCACTTATCAATGAGTAATGTATTTTGCAAATGCATTAAGAAAAATCACAGATAGCTGTTACTTATTTCAAAACACATGAACATTTATAGATGTATGAACAACAAGATAGCTCATTGTTTATGAAAATCCTTCATTACTCACAGTGGAAATTTCATAGAATAAACTAGAGCGCATTCATAATAAGAACATAGGTTCAAAGAGTTAGAACGATCTCACAGTTAATGGACAACATCTGAAAATGAAATAGTTCACATTCAACAAATCCATAGCACAACATTTGAAACCTTCCACCAAGCTTTCTCCAACAAGAAACTTGTAATTTCTTTATTGCAAAAGGAAATAGTTCTTCTTACAACATACTCTCACAAATCTATCTGGGAAAAAGTCCCTTCTTACATCTAACTCTCCTATATTTATACTACAAGCAAAACTCTTGGGCTACCCCTCGGTGACCTTTGGGCTCCCCCAAACCGTTCAGTCCCACAATTTTGTCTTTTTGTGAGTGCTCATGATTTATACAATACGTTACATTTCATATTAAGATTTTAAGAGAACTTTATAAAAAGGGACCAGCTTGGTAACTGATGAAATTTTCCCAAGCCCGGGCCTCTGCTGCTATCGATCTATTTGAGATCTCAGACCTTTACTTTCTTCTTCTCTTTCTTCATCTCTGCTTGTTCATTTTCTTTCTCTTCCTTCCTTGCTACCTCCTTTCTTCTTCTTTGTCTTCTAGACATATCTTCTCTACAGTAGAAATCACCCTATCATGAATAACCAGTTCTTAGATCACTTAGTGTTTGACAAAGTAACACAAACTGTATCAATACATGCATTCTGTAAAATGAACTATAAACAAATTAATGCATGAAAAGATAAGGCAAAGAAAATCCTACAAGCTGGATCTGAAAATCCTATAAATCCACTGACCAAACTAAAAACACAATCCCGATAAAACAGGCTCTTCATCTTAATCCAGGCTGCATATGAGCTAATTCAAAACCCTCCAGTGAAAACATGAACCAGGACAATGTAACAACCACTCCTCAAGAAACCAAAACCCAAGCTGCACTCTTCATCTCAGAAAAACCCCGAATCGACCAGCACCCACGAGAAATCTCTGCCATTCCATAAAATAGTGTAAAAACATACCAAAATGGTGGGAGAACCCCATCAGTAGTCATGAACAAAAAATGCTAAGCATGAGGCAAAAAATCCACTAAACAGCTGCAACGACGGGTATCATAAAGACTATGGGTTCCGTGACAAGAATAACGTCAGTGATCGGAGGCTCTAAGCACTATGTGTCAGACGATTAGTCCTCAACCTTTCCACAATGTCGGTACTCTCAAACGCTAAAAACCCCCGATAGTTAAGCATCGAAGATCATAACCACTAAAGCATCGGCTGGATAGTGCACTGCGTAGCTGCAACAGGGGGAGATGGGCTGGCTAAAAGTTCCACAACCAACATAAAAACATCAGAGATCGGAGGCTCAGAGGACTAACCAGTATTACATCGGCATATGAACCAACTAACCATCAGAGAGATAGCGTACTACACAACCGCAACGGTGGGAAACAATCAGACTATGGCTTCTGTAATCCAATAAAAACTTTGGCGATCAAAAAATTTAAAGACTACAGATCGATGAGTTTACAACAAGGCCTCCAAAACAGCAGCGTTGCTCAAGACTAGAACTCTGACACTTAGCTAAAACATTTTGATAGTGAAAACAAAAAAATCATCTCAAAGTAAAAGTTTGAACCAATAAAACCACGTAATCGGTGAAAGAAAGAATTATCCATCGACCCGTTCTCTATCTGTCCTCTGAAATAGCGATGATATAGAAGACTAGTGCTCTGACAGTGATAAGCAAAACAATGCCAAAAGTAAAAAAGTGAATGTTTTTTTAAAAATAAACGAAGGAGATAAACCATCGACGAAAAGCATGACTCCCATCAGGACGTTCATTAGTTAGCTTCAGCAATGGCGGCTACGTAGAGAACTACGGCCCCAATTCACTGTTCAATAGACTTCCAACAGCGAAAAAGGAAATTATCCGCAAACAAAGAACTTCAAGTTCCACAATCAAAGGCATTAGCAGACAAAAAGCAGCTTTCCGAAAAGAAGAAAAACAATTTGACCTCCATTCAACTTCAAACAATCCAAAATGTAGTAGAGCGAAAAAACAAAGTTCAGCAATCCAAACATTCCGAGGAAAGATAAAATTAAAAGGAGGGTCCAATTTTTTTTTTAAATTTGGGAAATAGTTGCAGCTGCAACAATTGGCAACTACCTGGTGAACCCAGATCTCTGGACAATTTCTTCCTTAAGTAACAGACTGTTTGACAATAAAACATGTTGAATTCTTCTAGATGTCTGGATTTCTGAAATGGCAAATGTATGTACTTTTAATCATTGATGATAGTCCAATTTAGGAGAATGGGAACCAAGATTTCAAAGTCAAGATAACTCTTTTGAGGCCAGGAATATGAGTTTCATTTTTTACCTCTGTCTTCGGGTAGCTTCCAGCTCAGACACCACAGGATTGTAACATATGGTAAACAGAAATATTCATTTGTTCCTCATTCCCATGCCATTTTGCACTTTTTGTGCTTTTGACTTTTTTGTCTTTTTTGAGTCCTCCTGCATGCCTTTCTTTCTGAATTTTTTATTCAGGCTCCTCTATCCATAGTGTCCTTTTGTGTGAGAGATGTATTTAATTTTTAGCTCATGGATGGAGAAGAACTTTGGCACTTTTGTACTCATATGGTTCAGTACTTTGTTTTGATGCATATTGCTTTCTTAGGAGATTTTTTACTCTTATTTTCCTTTTGGCTTTCAATTCTTGGCATGGGATCGTTTATATATAATATATTGTTTACCTTTCTTCCTTTCCATGGGTCTTTTGCTGTCACCCCCTAAGACATTTTTAAATGTGAGATGGATGGAGCCTCAAAATAGTATTCCAGACCTTTTGATCCTAATTTATTTTACAAGGATTAAGTAGGACTTCAATGTGTTCATAGCCACTTAGGAAAACTGCTAAACTAGAAGAAATTATTTTAGATAAAACAATAGTACACAGTCTTATAATCAAGGATTTTCAGTTAATCCATAATTATGATGTTCTCCATGCAACCAAAAGTTTGCTTCTTTTTTTGAAATCAATTAAAATCTAACTAAAAATAAAAAGAAATAAATAAATAAAAAATAAACAACCAAATCAATTTATTTATGTACAAGATAATCAAGAAATAAAAATCAAGAAAAATAAATCTTGAGAACTAAACCACTAACTGGTCAGTTCTCTGCCCACCTCTATAAATCTGACAACTTGTAAGTGAGGGGCTAGGTTTGACTAAAAATTCCTACCCAGTTATAAAAAAATACATCTACTATTTTACAATCAATCTCATCAGCCTGTGAAAATCGAAGGAGATCGAGTTGGGTGTCTGGTGTACTGCTAGCTTCTTTTGCTTGGTAGTTTCCCATTTCTAGCTCAATAAAGTAATTTCCCAACACGAAATTCACTGGTTCATTCTTACCCTCCAATTGAGTAACATTGTGCTTCATGTGGGGCTCTCTTAATAATTTTATTTGATTGGGACTTCCCTTATAAGGCAACCACATATGTGACCAATCTGATGCAAAATATCCATTTAGCTTTGCTAACCAATCCTGACTCAAAACAAGTCCATAAGCCTCAGGTATGTTTGCTACTACAATATCGATGAACTAACATACCTTTTCAGTTGAAGATAATTGAATCAAAACATCCTCCATTTCCCCAATTACCTTCACAACTATTTTTTCTAACTGAATAACCTGCCAGGTAGATGGTTTAGGTTGTCCATTTATCTTCTTGCAGACTAAAAGTGGCATAACATTGACTGATGCCCCTGAGTATACTAAATAGTTGTACATGCTATGGTTAAAAATTTCAAAAGTTAGGAGAAATGGTGGGGTTTTGTATTTAGACTTACCTCCCACACTTGCTTCACCAATTTCTTCTTCTTTAGGTTGGTTGTCAGTGGGAAGCTTTTTCTCTGGTACTTCAAGTGCTTTTAACAATTTTTCTTTCTACTGAGGCACATTACACATTTCAAATAGTGAGATATTTTCTTTAGCCCTTTTAATATCTTCCACAATATTATACTCCATCTTATGTTCTTCGAGATTCTTTTTTACATTATCAATCTTTTCTTCAATAGGCTTAACAAGCATGTTGATTTTCTTTGGATTTTGACTCGTAATGGTGAATTCAGGTATTTTATCAGCTGTGGTGCTCTTCTAAATTTTCTTCACATTCTCTTGAAGTATCTTAATTTTTGGAAGTATTGAATCGTCTTTATTTATCAAACCTTGACTTCTTGTTGTCACATTTGTTTTGGGTGTTTTTTCATGTTTCAGTGAACCCTCCTCTTCTGTATCAAAAAGTGAGACACGGTCCCATAAAACTAAAGCATCCTCTTCTTGTTTTTCTATGGGTTGATTTTTTTTTATTCCTGCTCATCATCTTCTGTTAGTTTAGAGTCCAATAGCTGATTCATTACTAATGTCATCGAATTGATCCATTGAGGGCAATTTTTTTTCGAATGAGGATGCTAATGAAAGGTGCAAAAATTATCCATACCTACCTCAGTTAAATTCATTAATGTAGGACTGTGTGGAGGAGGTTTAGATTGATTGTTATCTTCTCTCCTTTCATAGTAAGGCTTGTATGATTTATGAGCCTCCTTTTCTTTTTCCAGATCTATCACTCTGTTAGATAGCTTCTACATCATTTTCAGCATTCCTTCAAAAAAAATTTCTACCGATTGCTCAGGATAATCTTCTATGCTTTCTTTTTCAACTTCTACCCTCTCAGCTTCTTCATAAGTTTTTGACAATGTAGGTTTGACTAACATCTTGGAAAACATGGCCAAGTCAGGACCAAGAGCTGAAGTATAATATTCAATCAAAACTTTATCAGATGGCTTATTGGCTACAGAAAAATTCTTTAGATAAGCAACAAACCTTTGAGTGAAACTATGCACCTTTTCCTTTCTTTCTTTCTTTAAAGCGCAAAACCCTTTCATTAGAGCTGCATGATTTTTTTAGACTGCATATTTAATTCTAAATATTCTTTCAAATGTATCCCAATTTGTGATTGAGTTTGCAGGCAGAGAAAAATACCATGAGGCTGCTGCTCCTTTCAGGGCATGTGGAAAGAATCTGTAGACTACATCTTCATGTTCTCCAACCCGTAGTACTTCTATAGCCAAGCAAAAGCTTCGCAAATGATCATCTACCAAAATATTTTCACTTGGGTCAAACTTAGGCAACATTTTCTCATTGAAATCTTGGGTTAAATCATGCAAAGGTGGTTCTATATTTAAAGGTGACCTAGCCCTCCAGGCAGGTGGTGGATTTGGTGGGTTTGGTGGCTGATTTGTGTTTACGTTAGCCATGATTCTAGGTGGAGAGTGGGGTGGTGAGTGAACAGGTGTATGAATAGGTGAACAGTAAGGTGTATCTAGGCCCAACTGATTCAAAGGTTGATCAAATTCCTGTAGGGTTGTTTCTACTAGTTCTTCAAGGTCTTCTACCAATACTGAATCTTCCAATATAGGGCGGTCTCTCTTCCGATATTCTCTTCTGGTTAAGACAGGAATAATTGGTAATCCTCCAATCTTCTTCACATATGCCCTAGTAATTATTCTTAGATCATAAACTACTTTGTTATCGACACAATACAGATGCTCTTTACCTTTATCTTCAAGAATTGGATTAGGAAACAAACTGCTATTAGAACTGTTACCTGAGTTGAGTAATTTCGAGGAAAAGGGTTTCCTCGGCCAGCCATGCACTGGCTGCCCTCCTTCTAGCTCCAAAAAATGTTGAGGCCTGGAAAATCGTAGGCAACAATAGTTAGGGATTCTCCCCAGTAAATGTTCCCAACTAGCCCGTTACTATTTGGTATAGGGAATCCGTCCGGTTTACGGTTCGGCTACCGTAGGTCATGTAACAAAATTAAAGGCTTTACCGGTTACGGCTCGGTCCACTGTGTATATTTTTTAGTTTTTTATGTTTAAGTATGATATGCAAGTGCCTTTTAAAAAATGTAGATTGATAGAGAATACGAGGAGCGGTCACAATGTGATGCGCAGGTTCTTACCTCTCATCTTAACTCTCTCGCATCTAAATCACACACAACAAGAAAAAATAAAACTAACTATCTAACCTATCCCTAGGGAGCAAGATTATCATTTATCAACGAGTAATGTATTTTTCACATGCATTAAGAAAAATCGCATATAGTTGTTACTTATTTCAAAACACATGAACATTTATAGATGTATGAAAAACAAGATAGCTCATTGTTTATGAAAAGCCTTCATTACTCATAGTGGAAATTTCATAGAATAAACTAGATCACATTCATAACAAGAACATAGGTTCAAAGAGTTAGAACAATCTCACAGTTAATGCACAACAACTGAAAACGAAATAGTTCACATTCAACAAATCCATAGCACAACATTTGAAACCTTCCACCAATATTTCTCAAACAGGAAACTTGTAATTTCTTTATTGCAAAAGGAAATAGTTCTTCTTACAACATACTCTCACAAATCTATCTGGGAAAAATTCCATTATTACATCTAACTCTCCTATATTTATATTACAAGCAAAACTCTTGGGCTTCCCCTTGGTGACCTTTGGGAGTCCCCCCATTCGTTCAATCCCACAATTTTGTCTTTTTGTGAGTGCTCATGATTTATACAATACGTTACATTTCATATTAAGATTTTAAGAGAACTTTATAAAAAGGGACTAGCTTGGTAACTGGTGAACTTTTCCCAAGATCGGGCCTCTGCTACTATCGATCTATTTGAGATCTCAGACCTTTACTTTCTTCTTCTCTTTCTTCATCTTTGCTTCTTCATTTTATTTCTCGTCCTTCCTTGCTGCCTCCTTTCTTCTGCTTTGTCTTCTAGACATATCTTCTCTATAGTAGCAATCACCTTGTCATGAATAACCAGTTCTTAGATCACTTAGTGTTTGACAAAGTAACACAAACTGTATCAATACATGCATTCTGTAAAATGAACTATAAACAAATTAATGCATGAAAAGATAAGGAAAAGAAAATCCTGCAAGCTAGGTCTGAAAATCCTATAAATCCACTATCCAAACTAAAAACACAATCCCGATAAAACAAGCTCTTCATCTTAATCTAGGCCGCATCTGAGCTAATTCGAAACCCCTTGACGAAAACATGAACCAAGAAAATGTAATAGCCACTCCTCAAGAAACCAAAACTCAAGCTGCACTCTTCATCTCAGAAAAACCCCGACTCGACTAGCACCCATGAGAAATCTCCACCATTCCATAAAATAGTGTAAAAACACACCAAAATGGCAGGAAAACCCCATCAGCAGTTGGGAACAAAAAACACTAAGCATCAGGAAAAAAATCCAATAAGCAGCCGCAACGGTAGGTAGAATAAAGACTAGGGGTTCTGCGACAAGAATAATGTCGGTGATCGGAGGCTCTGAGCACTATGTGTTGGACGATTAGTCCTCAACCTTTCTGCAATGTCAATACTCTCAAATGCTAAAAAATCCCAATAGTTAAGCGTCGGAGATCGGAACCACTAAAGCATCGGCCGGATAGTGCACTGCACAGCCGCAACGGCAGGAGACAGACTGGCTAAAAGTTTCACAGTCAACATAAAAACATCAACGATCAGAGGCTCGGAGGACTAACCAGTATTGCGTCGGCATATGAACAAACTAACCATCAGAGAGATAGCGTACTACACAACCGCAACGGCGGGAAACAATTAGACTATGGCTTCTGCAATCCAATGAAAACTTCATCTATTAGAAACTTTAAAGACTACAGATCAGTGAGTTTACAACAAGGCCTCCAAAATAGGGGCGTTGCTCGATACTAAAACTCCGACACTTAGCCAAAACATTTCGATAGCAAAAACAAAAAATCATCGCAAAGAAAAAGTTTGAACCAATAAAACCACGTAATTGGTGAAAGAAAAAACTATTCATCGGCCCGTTCTCTATCTGTCCTCTGAAACGGCAGTGATATAGAAGACTAATGCTCCGACAGTGATAAGCAAAACAACGCCAAAATTCAAAAAGTGAAAGTTTTTTGAAAAATAAACGAAGGAGATAAACCATTGGTGAAAAACATGACTCCCATTGGGACATTCATTAGTTAGCTTCCGCAACGGCGACTGCATAGAGAACTATGGCCCCGATTCACTGTTCAATAGACTTTCGACAGCGAAAAATGAAATTATCCACAAACAAAGAAATTCAAGTTCCATAGTCAAAAGCATTAGCAGACAAAAAGCAGCTTTCCGAAAAGAAGAAAAACAATTTGACCTCCATTCAACTTCAAACAATCCAAAATGTAGCAGAGGGAAAAAACAAAGTTCAGCAATCCAAACACTCCCAGGCAAGATAAAATTAAAAGGAGGGTCCAAAAATTTTATAAAAATTTGGGAAATAGTTGCAGTTGCAACAGGTAAACAGGGTACTCCCAAAATAATGAACACCTAGAGAAACAACTTCACACAAATAGATCACATATCAACACACTGATGTTTGTCACATGGTTAAAACCTTCAAGAGGGAAACAGTCCACGACCCCAGCCAAATAGCTACTTGGAGCAATTTATTATGCAAAAGAAGAAAGTTAAAAAATGATATTCTCATAATCGATCAACCAGCCAAGGACCCTCCATGCTCTTTAAATAGAGATCATGGACCAATTGGGTGTTAAGCCATGGATCAATGGTAGGTATGATCTAAGAGAAGTTGAACGTCGGATCATTTTATGTCTAGAATAGGTCATGAACATCAGATTAGAATATTTACAAATGCATACTGATGCATACTAAAGAAACACACTTTACCTAACAGATATATTACACAAGTTGATCTTAACTAACTCCTAAGTGTCTAAATATCCTAGCATCCCCCCTTAAGAACAACTTGGGATAGGATTGAAGGACTTACACAAGTGACACTATTAAGAGAAGGAAGGAGGCATTAGAGCCTCTCCCCCCTTAATGACACATTCCTTAACTCTTAACATAGATCGAAGTTTAGAAAACTTTGCTTCTGTAAGAGACTTGGTGAAGATGTCTGCAACTTGATCATCTGTAGCGAAATAGAACATTTCAAGAACACGATCATGAACAAGATTTCTGATGAAGTGCATGTGTAGCTCAATGTGTTTGTTGCGTTGATGTAGAACTGGATCTTTGGCAAGATTTATGGCACTTTGATTGTCACACCAAAATCGAGTAGGATTCTGTTGCTCAAATCCAAACTCTGAAAGGATTTGTCGAAGCCATAAAGCTTCTTGGCTGGCATTAACTATGGCTTGATATTCTGCTTTTCCTGAAGAAAGAGCAAGAGCTTGTTGTTTCTTACAAGCCTAAGTGACAAGTCCAGATCCCAGACTAAAAACATAACCTGTGGTAGAATTTCGATCATCAATATTGTCGGCCCAATCTAAATCAGTGAAACCAACTAACAAAGGTTCCCCCCTATACTGTAATGAATCCCAAACTGAATTGTACCTTGAATATATCAAAGTATTCTTTTTGCTGATTTCCAGTGAATTTCATGACGTGTTTGCATATAATGGGAAACACGACCAATAGAAAAAGAAAGGTCAGGACGAGAATGAGTCAAGTATAAGAGACTACCAACAAGCTGACGATACAAGGTGGCCTCTACTTCAGGTGAAGTACAAGTGGCAGAAAGTTTGACTCCATACTGGAAGGGGGAAGGGGATGGTTTACAATCTTCTATATTAAAGCGACGAAGAAGGTCACAAGCATACTTATACTAGGAAATAAATATTCCTTCTTTGGTTTGCAAGACTTGGACACCAAAAAAATAATGCAAATGTCCTAAATCTGACATTTCAAAATTTTGCTTAAGATTGGATTTTACACGGGTTAAAAGTTTAGGGTCACTACCAGTAAGGATAAGATCATTAACATAAAGAAGTATGATGAGATGGTTTTCTACTTTCTTGGTATAGACATTGGGGTCATAATGACATCTAGAAAAACCAGTGTCAAGGAGAAATCTATCCATTTTGGCATACCAATCTCTAGGAGCTTGCTTAAGGCCATACAAGGATTTCTTAAGGCGACAGACAAGGTTAGAGTTATTTAGAACATATCTAGGAGGTTGTTCCATGTAAATTTCCTCCTGTATATCACCATGTAAGAAGGCATACTTGACATCCATTTGATGGACTTACCAGTTATGTAAGGATGCAAGGGAAATAATAAGGTGGATGGAGTTCATTTTTGCGACAAGAGCAAAGGTTTCATTGTAGTCAATCCCTTCAAATTGGGAAAAACCTTTGGCAACTAACCTTGCCTTAACTCTTTCAACACTTCCATCTGAGGCATACTTAGTTCTGTAGACCCATTTACATCTGACAAGTTTTCTTCCTTTTGGAAGAGGAACAAGATCCCAAGTATCGTTCTCCATTAAGGAACGATATTCTTCATCCATAGTTGCATCTCAATATGGATTTCCTGGAGCTTCTACAAAATTTTCTGGATCATGATTCTTGGAAACTTGAGCCAAAAGAGAAGAGGCTCATTGAAACTGAGAACGTGTTCAACGTTGATCTCTAGGTTCACTGGCAAGATCACCAGCTGCTTCACATGTTGAATGGACCCATCAAGGAAGCATTGGTGTTGGTACAACTAGAGTAACATGAGCAGGCGGAGGTGGATTTTCATCCTCAATGTCATCATCAGAAACTGGAATTGGAAACCTGTCAAGGAAGTTGGAAGAAGAAGAAGGCACACTTGCCGAATCAGGCTCGCAGGCCAAAGATGGCACATACGCCAACTTAGGCTTGCAGGCCAAGAGATTTTCATCAAATTTAACATCTCTTCTAATGATTATATCATGAGAATGTGGCTGAAAATTTCTATAACCTTTTACATCTTCTGAATATCCAACAAATATACACTTTTCACTTTTAGGATGCAATGCTTTATGTTTTTCATCCGAAATGTCAGCCCATGCTTCATAACCAAACACACGGAAGTGACTTACATCTGGTTTAATTTTACTCCATGCTTCTTCCGGTGTTATACCTTGTAAAATTTTAGTGGGTGTGCGATTAACTATGTAATTTGCACAATTTATGGCCTCAGCCCAATATTGAAGACTTAGTCCCTTAGATTGGATCATACAATTTGCCATTTCTTTTAAAGTGTGGTTCTTCTGTTCAGCTACACCATTTTATTGTGGTGTATATGGAACAGTGTGTTGTTGTTGGATTCCTTGTTCAGTGCATAAAGTAGTGAACTTTTTGTTAATATATTCTCCTCCATTGTCAGATCTTAACTTAATAATTTGATGACCAAATTGTTTTTCAACAAGGGCCTTGTAGGCCAAGAACATGTTAAATACTTCACTCTTAATTTTTAGGAAGTAAACTCAAGTGCATATGGAGTAGTCATCAATGAAAGTTAAGAAATAATTGAAACCAAATAAGGAAGAAGATGGAAGAGGACCACACAAGTCACTATGCACAAGCTCTAAGGGAACCGAGGCATGCCAAGAGGCACGCTTGTCAAAACTATCCCAATGATGTTTTTCAAGTACACAACCAGAACAAACACCATCCTTGCAAGATACCATCGGAATACCAAACACCATATTGTCTTTACATAGTTGTTGCAATGAGTGATAATTTAAGTGACCAAATCACTCATGCCAAAGTTTGCTCAAGTTATCACTATGAGCAACAAAAAGTGAAGGAAAAGGTGATGACCCAAAGTTGTTAAATTTGTACAACTTGGTAATATCATCAACAATTCCAATAGCTAGGACATGTTGAGAATCTTTAAAATCCTTGATTACAACTTGGTGAGGTGTAAATGTTATAGTTTTACCTTCACCAGAATGAGTGATCTGATAGACTGACAACAAATTGCAAGAAATTCTTGGAACACATAGTACATCACTAAAATGACCATTTTCTATTGGAACTGTTCCAGATCCTACAATAATTAGAGAACTATCATCACCAACAAACATTTGTTTGGTGTTACATTCATGCATAGTAGAAAAGATGGATTGATCCTTAGCCATATGATAAGATGCTCCAGAATCGATGAGCCATTCATTTGAAGTAGAAGAAGAAGATGCAGTATAAGAGTAACCAGAAGCACAAAGTGCATGTCCATAAGAGGTAGATTCTGAAAATGAATCTAAGATGATGCAGTGCTTCTTCATTATTGCTTCCAAGGCTGCCATCTTCTTGAACCACTTAGATTCATCATGATTATATTTTCCACAAAAATTGCAATGACGCTTAGTCTTCTTTCCTTTTGGCTTAGATGTTTTTTCATTTTTTAAAGAAGGAGCTAACTAAGAGGGTTTGTGACCCTTGTTTGGCTTACTATTTCAAAAAAATTGTTTCTTGTGGGGCTTGGACTTTTCTTTCTGTTGGAACAATAAGGCTTTCTCAAATGTATCTGCATTGTTAATTATTCCAAGATGAATGAGATTATCTTGCACTCTAATTAAGGAATCACTAAAGGATTCAAGACTAGGATTTTGATAGCTAGCTGTAGTCAAGGATTCTTTCATGGAGTAAAATGTAGATACAAAAACAAAATATGCAGGTCCAAGTTTGGAAAGAATATGGTAAATACATTGTTTGTCTTCTTTCTTAATATTGCATTCTTCACATAAGAGTCTAAGAGTTTTATACTTAGATAAATAGTCTTGAATGCATGAAAAATTGCTTGGTTCAAAGAAATCAACTCATTCTCAAGTTGATGACCTCAAATTTCATTGTGTTTACCAAGCACATATTCCAACTTTTCCCAACGTTTATTAGGTTCATCAATTCCAGATATGTGGAATCACAAATTAGTAGAGATTAGAATCCCAATCAATCCACGATCTTTGTCACATCTATTTTTCCATTTTATTTTCTTATCATCATCAGTGGGTTCTGTTTTTTTCTCTGAGGTAATTTTGAAAAGTCCCCTACTTCGTAAAACATCCTCCATACGAGATTTCCATGAGAAATAGTTAGAATTGGTAAGTATAATATCACAAGGGGCAGACATACTGTAAAATAAT
The DNA here is from genome assembly GCA_001517045.1 of Pseudotsuga menziesii. Taxonomy (NCBI): domain Eukaryota; kingdom Viridiplantae; phylum Streptophyta; class Pinopsida; order Pinales; family Pinaceae; genus Pseudotsuga; species Pseudotsuga menziesii. Next base: position 208,209 of record LPNX010936273.1, on the reverse strand, counting down.
GGCTGAAAGAACAGAAACCAACTATTTGGATGTAAAGAGCTCAAAAAATTAGGCTGTTTAAAAAAAACGGCACTTAAAACTGATTCTAGATGATGAAGTTATGCTTGATCAAAGAAAATGTTGAAGATGTTCTCAATGGTGACGTGGCAGATATTAACTTGTCCAACTAAAAAAAAGACCCCCCTTCTTCCCAAGATGAACCTTTGACAAACACTTACAAGAAAGTTGCTTTTAAGTGAATCACTTTTGTAAAATAAGTGATGTTCATTTTTACAATAATGTTACTTTAAATAGTGCAGCAATAAATTAAAGACTTTAAGTGAATCACTTTTTATTTTATTTTATTTAAGTGGGATGCACTTTTACAATAAAGTAGCTTGAAAATAGAAATTGCATGCACTAAAAAGTAACTTAATAAGACTTGAACTCAAGACCTATTAAGAAATAAAGAAACTTTGAACCAAGTGAGCTAAGTTTAAAAGATACGTAAAAGAAAGGAAAGAGGAATGAGGCTTTTTTTTCTCCTCTCTCGGTCTCTGTGCTTGCCTTTTTTCCCACAAACCACAAGAAAAACCGAAAAAAAAAAAAAAAAAAAAAAATTTCCACACTATGGGGTTAGATATTGGTTAGATTTCCTACAAATTCCACGTTTTCAAGTTTTCTCGTTGTTTCTAATTCATTGTGATCACACAAGATGCATGACAAAGAGCATACAGAGTCAAGAAGACAAAAAAAAAAACTTTCCCTTTATGTTTCTGATTCGTCGCGATCACACAAGGTGCATGGCAAAGAGCATACACATCCAAGGAAGGAAACAATCCGAGACTAAAACAATAAAATATTTAATAATAAAACTAATAAAATATGAGAGATTTAAAAAAAAATAAAACAAATCTGTCACTGTAACATTATACCTTCATATTTATCGAAATGGGTGTTTCTGGATCAACCAAAAATGGTTTTCGATGAAACGAAAACTATTTCCCAATGGAAACGGTGCTTCGGATGTAATGGAATAGCTCCCATAGGAAAAAAAATGCACAAAAAATCTAGAACCAAAAACCATTTCAAAGTTTCAGCAACATCGGTTCCAGATCTTGATCAAAGCCGGAAGGTTTGCCATTACACCAAAACCTGCAGATTGTTGATGAACATTTGAAACCCAACATAAAGCCCTATCACCAGAAGTGGCGATTAGTCCACTTGTTTTTATATTCCCAGAGGTGTGGTGTTAGGATTATAACGAGCAACATTAACATAATAATGAGCCAGAAATAAACACATCAAGCAACATTCAAGATAGACACACAATATACCCTGGAAACCCCATGCGGGGAAAACCAGCACCAATGAAGATCTTCATTACATGGCCAAAACCAGCCATCCAGGCCAAGGGAGCTAGTCACTGCTCACCTCCAAGCCTCTGTACAATGGAGCCTCCTCAATCCTTATAAAGGCTTAATCACATGCAATACCATGGGCTACAACAAACCATGTGCCCAACCATGTGCAAGACCTAAACCACCTTTGACTTAATCCCAAGTCAAGGTTAACCCTAACAATCCCCCCTTTAAACTTGACTTGGAGTAATCACCAACTCCCCTCAAATATTTACCGAGGAATCTTACATACACCCCCCTATCACCTAGGTCTATCTCCCAACTTTACTGGTGAGTTACCAGGGGTATGCATGCCTTACTAGGTCTTACATCCATATGCCCATTTACATGCAAACCGCTCCATTACATTTTTTTTTCATGTGCCTTCATGGTGACTACACCATCACCATCCATTGCTTCATCCTCTCGCTTTCCATGCTCGCTTCCTTGCTTGTCTTTTGCCATGCTCCTTTTGTACTTGCATCCAAACTCTACCATTGATGTCCATATAAAGAAAAATCCATCTACCGGATTACATGGGTCATCAGCCATTGTAACCGCCAGTTCTCTAGGAATTCTCTTCACATACATGGCTTATCAATCTTGGTCCCAAAACCGAGATTAAACCATCTCACATTTCTCCCGCAATCAAAGACTCAACCTCTCTGATCCACATCAAGCTAGGCTACGAGTACACCTGCCACCCTCGTACCTACCTAGTGGTTCATTCCACACTTGATGCAACATCCCTTCTTTGCGCATAAGAGGGATACCTTGTGCTTTTAGCATCCAGAGAAATCCAAAATTGCCTACGGCTAAGTTTCACATGGACGAAAAAATTACTGCTAGGGTGTCGGGTACCACCGAACATGTACCCCACAATTTGATTCAACATAGAAACACCAACGAGCATAACCAAGCCAAACCATGGCTCTGATACCAGTTGTTAGGATTATAACGAGAAACATTAACATAATAATGAGCCAGAAATAAACACATCAAGCAACATTCAAGATAGACACACAATATACCCTGGAAACCCCATGCAGGGAAAACCAACACCAATGAAGATCTTCATTACATGGCCAAAATCGGCCATCCAGGCCAAGGGAGCTAGTCACCGCTCACCTCCAGGCCTCTGTACAATGGAGCCTCCTCAAGCCTTATAAAGGCTTAATCACATGAAATACCATGGGCTACAACAAACCATGTGCCCAAACCATGTGCAAGACCTAAACCACCTTTGACTTAATCCCAAGTCAAGGTTAACTCTAACACATCAATATATAGATGCCTTACTGCCTCCTTATGGAGTACATAATCTATGTCATACTTTGGGAGTAGGGAAGGAGCTCTAGAACCACCGTACATCCTTACATACAACCCATCCTCCATCAAATAGTAATATCCAAACTTGTATATGACTTTGAATGCCTCTTCAGACATGCAATTACATTCAGTCAAGAAAATGAGGGTTTATAAGGGCATGATGAAATGCTCACAAATTTCCCTATAATAACTATGGTACTTATGTGCCCATAACAATTTATAGGATGCATACACTGGGGTTCTATCCTTCTCCCAGTTACATCTCAAAGCAGGAAAAGACCGAGTGCAAAATATGTAGTTAATCGGGATAGAGCTCATATAAAAATCTGATCTCTTTTGAGATACCCCTCCTAAGGCTGTTGATATACATGCAGAGAGGTTGTTCAACACAATATTTTCCCAGTTAAAGATGGTTCCTTGGGTAGCCACAAAGAAAATAACTGGTATCCAACCTATCTTGAAGCTATTCCCATGTGCTCTCCCAAAAATCCTATTGAGCATTAATGCGATGAACCTGTAGGGAGCATGGAGAGTAGAGGTGTCATATTCTCTAGAAGGTCTAGTTCGGAGATTCTTTCCGGGTATCATCATTCTTTTTACAGTCTCCACCAGGTCCATAGCTATCTCCTTTAACAAACTTTCTATCAAATAAACCTGGGGTGAGGATAGATGATAAGCCATAGAGACATATGCAGGGCTATATGTAGCATAGCCTTGCTTAGCAGTGTTCTCCACAATCATTGTGGTTACATCTGCCCTAGGCAAAATCTATCCTATTACTTGCAAACAAGAAAAAAACTCGGGCCTTGTAGCTACTTTCATTAGGGCTAATTTCTCAATGTTGGCATAGATAGTCATCTCCTCAAAACCGACATCCAGTATATTCTAGCTATCAATCATTCTATAGATTTCTCCCCACTTGTAGTCTGGTTCGACCCTAGTAGAGGTTCTGGTATCTTTGTAGATAAACTCTACTTTGGTAATGATCTCTACTTCAGGCTCTCCTTCAACCATAGGAGCTTTCTTCTTTTGTCTCTTTGACATGTTTTCATTATAACAATCACCCTGTCATAGTCAAAGCATGTTCTTAGACCAAATGAGCTATTAGCAAGAGTTTAAACAATAAACA
>LPNX010936273.1:155641-203713 GCA_001517045.1 Pseudotsuga menziesii | reverse complement strand
CCTGCAGGTCGCTTCCTAAAATGGCTAAGCTCCACTATCTGAAAACTTCAGTTTATCGAACAATCCTCCGTCTCAACATATGGACGTATCAGACTAATCCTACCGCTCGTCGTCTACACGAAACTCACAAATACTACCCTACATAGTGATCGTCCTCAAGAAAAACCCTAAACCAACCAAAAAGGAAAAAATCCTCCGCAGTCCCACGGGATAAGTTAAATGAAAGAGAAATGGCTTAATACCCCTGGTCGACCATGGAAAAACTAAAAAACAAGTGTTGCAGATAGTGAAACGCTTATCTGTAACCGTGCCCTAACCCCCTGCACTGGAGCAAATGTGTCCATAATGGAAAAAAGATCACACAGACTTCCAATTCTCCTACTAAAGAAACTGCAAGCCACTTAAAATTTCGCACCCTCCAAGTAAAAACAACCATGAGAAATCGTAAGGGCAAGAAATCATTTTATGCGGCAAAAACCTAACCAATGGAAAACCTAGCCAATGGAAAAACCTAACGATTCCCAAATCAACCAACAAAACCAAAATAGTAGCACTGTGGTTTACCTACCTGGAAAATAGCAATGTAGTCAACGGGATGGAATGAACTTCCACGAGAGAAAAGTGAATGAACCAGGTTCTGACAGCTGGGTGCATGTGAATGGTGCAGACGACACGGACCAATGCAAATGACAAGTCAAATATAGATAAAACAATAAAAAACATGCCCCTCATATATATATATATATATATATATATATATATATATATAACAACATTTAGTGGGAACTTATCATCGGTCAAAACCTATATCAATCGGAAGGATACATCGGAGGACTACCGCAACGGTGGGTGCAAACTAAACTATGGACTCGGGGTACTTTAATTCCATCGGACATCAAAAACACTAAAATCTAAGTTCGGGACATCTCAGACAGATCCTCCTCTGCAACGTTGGCAATGTATAGCTGTATCATCGTGGCTTTACTTGTTCTAATAGGTGTCAAAACTCAAAATTCCTAATATCTAGAGAGTCGGCAAGAAAAACAAAACACTTACAGAATGTATTAGCACTAGTTTCCCACAACGTCGAAAATGAAAAATACTAGGACTCCGACTCACTCCTGTCAAACATCCCGACAGCGATAAACGTAATTGGATATCAAAACCACTAAGTGTTAAGCTCGGAAAAATGAAAACAAGGAGAAAATAACCCATAGTTCGACGTATCGGCGAGGGATTCAGAAGTTCTTTTGGTGGGCTTCACAGTTAGGCTTCCACAACGTTGAAAATATAGTCTACTATGCTTCCGATATCGAAAGGATAGTCGACTAGTCTTCTGATACAGAAAATGAAATAGACCAAGTTTTTAAAGTAAAAATTGAAATTCAGGGCAGCTTCGGTGAAAACAAAATAATCCTATGCCAGATTTAATAAAAAAGGAGGGGCCCTAAAATTGAAAATTTTGGGGAAAATGTTGCAGCTGCAACAATTGGAGACTACCTAGTGAACACAGATCTCTGAACAATTTACTCTTTGATAAACAGACTGTTTTGACAATACCAACATGTTGAATTCTTAAAGATATCTGGCTTTCCCAAAATGTCAAATGTATGCACTTTAATCATTGATTATAGTCCAAGTTAGGGAATAAGGGAACCAAGATTTCAAAGTCTAGATAACTCTTTTGAGGCCAAGAATATTAGTTTGATTTTACCTCTGTCTTTGGTTAGTTTCCATCTTAGACACCACAGGATTGTAAGATATGGTAAACATATATATCCATTTGTTCCTCATTCCCATGCCATTTTGCACTTTTGGTGCTTTTGGACTTTTGTCCTCTTTTGAGTCTTCCTGCCTGCCTTCTTTCTGAAATTTTAATTCGGGATCCTCTATCCATAGTTTCCTTTTGTGTGAGAGATATATTTATTTTTTCAGTTCATGGACGGAGAAGAAATTTGGCAATCTTATACGTACTAATATGGTTCAGTACTTTGCTTTGATACATATTGCTTTTTCGATGAGATTTTGACTCTTATTGGCCTTTTGGCTTTCAATCATGGCATGGAATTATTTAAATATAATATATTGTTTTCCTTGCTTCCTTTCCATGGGTGTTTTATTGTCACCCCCTAAGACATTTTTTAGTGTGAGAGGAATGGAGCCTCGAAATAGTATTCTGGACCTTTTGATACTAAGTTATTTCACAAGGATTAAGTAGGACTTTAATGTGTTCATAATCATTTAGGAAAACTGCTAAACTTAAAGAAGTTCTTTCAAATATTAAATGAATTAATAGTACACAGTCTTGTAATCAAAGATTTTAGTTAACCCAAAATTCTGATGAACTCCATGCAACCAAAAGTCGTGCTTCTTTATTAAACATTTCAATCAATCAAATTTTAACTAAACAAACCAAAAAACTTTAAAAATAAAAACAAATCAAATGTTTATTTATGTACAAGACAACCAAAATAAAAGATCAAGAAAAATAAGGTTTGAGAACTAAACCATTTACTGGTAAGTTCTCTTCCCACCCCTGTAAGTCTTGTGATTTGTAAGTCGAGGGGCCTAGCTTTACTGCAATTTGAAAAGGACCTACCCATAACTGCTGAAACTTAGTGTGCTTTCCCTTTTCATCGTGCGGGTGATCCCACTTAAGAACTAGATCTCCTACTTCAAATTCTTTGTTCCCATCTTTATGTTTATCAAACCAACGCTTCACTACTTCCCGTTGATGCTTAAATCTTTCTTTGGCTTTGGACCTAGACTCTTTCAACTTCAACAGATTATAGATTCTGATTTGTAGAATTTCATTATCGGCACCCCTAGATTCTTGACCTATTATGGAAGATGGCAACAGAATACTAGGAGGAAGGATAGCTTCTTTTCCATAAACAAAAGTGTGCGGTGACACCCCTAAGGAATTCTTGGGTGTGACTCTATCAACCCAGAGAGCATTAGGTAACACCAAATGCCAACTTCTTTGATTTTCTATTACGGTTTTCCTTAGAATCCTAATCAGATTTTTGTTTGTGGATTCTGCCAAACCATTTCCTTGTGGGTAATAATTTGTAGAATAGTGCAACTTGATTCCTTTTTCATTAGAAATTGCAGTTAATCTAGTATAAGAGAAGTAAGTAGCATTATAAAAAACCAGCGAAATTGGAACCCCAAACCTGGTCATAATGTGATTCTATAATAAATCCATAACTGCATCTTCGTTTACTTTTCGTAACGGAATAGCCTCAACACATGTGGTAAAGTAATCAGTTGTTGTTAGAATATACTTGTGTGGCAAAGAAGAATTTGGGTTTATTTCTCCAATAATATTGATTCCCCATTGTTCGAATGGTTCTGATATAATTATTGGTTTTAACGGTCTTGCTACTTTAGCTTGTCTTCCAACACATCTCTGACAAACATCACATTTTATAACATGAGCATGAGCATCCTTAAATAGTGTAGGCCAGTAATATCCAGCTCTAAGTATCTTATGTGCTGTTGTGTATTTAGAAAAATGACCTCCAACAGGCCCATAATTTAATTCTGCTATGACCTTCTTTGCATCTTCATATTCTAAGCACCTGAGAAAAAATCCATCGTAGTTATTTCTGAATGGTACTCCATCAATTATCTGATATAAAGCTGATTTCAGACGTAATGCTCTTCTTTGTTTGGGACTCCAATGCTCTGGTAAATATCCTTCTTAGAGGTAATGGACTAGGTCCCGGTACCAAGAATCTGGAGCTGTAAACAAAGGACATACATCCACCATATGTAGCTCAAATTCATTATCCCAGCTGTTTTCTTCATTGTTTTAACCTTCAGTCATTAGTTTACACAATCCTTGTCCTTTTAATATGGATGCTGGTTTGAACTCAAGATCGTATTCTTGTAAGGAAGTCACCCAGTTGCCTCTTCTTTCTCCTAATTTTGTTTGTACAAAAAGAGATCGTACAGTTGGGTGTGGAACTATTACTTTGGTGCGATTCTTAAGTATATATGGCCTAAATTGTTTTACCGCTTTAAAAATTGCATCACCTTGTTTGTCAACTGTTGGATAATTCAATTCAGCTCCCTGCATACCAGTGCTCATAAATGATATGGGGTACTCATCTCCCCCATCTTCCTTCTGTGTAAGCACAACTGCTAACGAATCATCAGACGCAAAAGTGTACAGAATAAAATCATTTTCGAAATTTGGACTTTTGAGTGATGGTGCATTAGCAACATATGGTTTTATCTTGTTGAATGCGTTCTTCGCTAAATCATTCCATTTGAATTGTACACTCTATTTAACCATTTGCTGCAAAGGTTTGATGATTTGAGCAAAGTCTGGTACAAACCTTCACACAAAGTTTATTGTCCCCATAAATGATTGCATACCCTTTTTATTATGAGGTAAAGGGATCTATTCTATGGCTTCAATCCTCTTTGGGTCTATGGAGATCCTTTTCTTAGAAATAACATGACCTAGTAGCTTTTCTTCTGTGACTGCAAACACGCATTTCTTAGGATTTAGTGAAATACCATATTTCCGACAACGATCAAAAATTTGTTTCAAATGAAATGCATGTTCCTCTCTCTTTTTTGAAAATATTGTGACATCATCTAGATAAGCCATAACACTACGGCCAATCAGACCGTGGAAAGCTCTACCCATGGCCCTCTGAAAAGTAGCTCTAGCATTAATAAGTCCAAACGGCATTCTCCTATATGCAAAAGTTCCCCACCTGGTTTTGAACATGCTTTTAAGTCTGTCTTCTTCAGTTACTAATACTTGATTATAACTGGAGAATCCATCTAATAATGAAAACAATTCAGAACCTGAAACCATCTGTAGTATTTGCTCCATGGGTGGGACCGGATAATTATCTTTATCTGACGCATGATTAAGATTTTTGAAATCTACACAAAGCCTGATTTCTCCTGACTTTTTCTATACTGGCACCAAATTAGAAACCCATTCTGAATGTCTGACTTTAAATATGATTTTAGCATCCAACAATTTTTTTACCTCACTTTGAATTAAAGGTTCCAGCTTAGGATGCATCTTCCTCAAATCATGTTGGTAAGGTTTGATTCCACCTTTAATTGGGATGACATGTTGTATGATCTTCGTGTCATAAGTTTTAAGCTCTTCATAGCTCCAAGCAAACACATATTTATACTGCTTGAAAAGACTAATGAACTTACTTCTTTCACCTGGAAAACAACACTTCCCCAAATTCACATATTTGGGTTCAGCTTCAGTCCTCAAATTTATTAGCTTGAATTGTAAGGACGAGATATGGGTCTTCACTTTCGCTGGCTTTCTGAATTTGTTATCTAAATCAAACATTCGTTCCAAGGTCTTGACTCCTTTATGAATAAAGTTCTCAAGTTTTAATTATGCTTAATGTTCTTCAGCATCTATTATTTCTCCTTTGAAAGTATCATCATTCATCAAACACTCCAAAATTTGCTAATCATCGTCAAAAAACCGTAGATTTGTGATCATATCTAGAACAGAAGGCCTGAAAAGTAATTCAATAGAGAATCTATTATTTGAAGGTACTAGCCTTGCAGCTAAGGTAGCTAGTAAATCAGTTGCTGCATTTTTTAATCTAGGAATGGACACAATATTGAATGTATGAAAATTTATAAGAAAATCCCAAACTTCATTGTGGTAAGCTTTCAAATGTGGTGAAATACAGTGTATCTTGTTCCAAATTTGCTTAACAACGATTTCAGAACATCCATATACTTTCATATTTTTTACTTTGAGTTATACTTCTTTTTTAAGTCCCTGAACTAGTGCTTCATATTCAGTTGTGTTATTTTTGCATTCGAATTCTAACCTACAAGAAAGAAAATGTTTATTTTTTTCTGGATCAATCAAGACACAGCCAACTCCTAATCCCTCCAATGTTTTAGAACCATCAAAATAAAGAGTCCAAAAACTATCTACCTGTATTGAATTTGAATCACGGACTACATCTAAAACTATATCTACTATGTTACAGTCAATCTCATCATCCCACGAAAATTGAAGGAGATTGGACTGGGTATCAGGTATATTGCTGGCTTCTTCAGCTTGGTAATTTCCTGGTTCCAATTCAATGAAATTATTTCCCAATACAGAGTTTACTAGTTCAGTTTTTCCCTCTAACTGAGTGACATTGTATTTCATTTGAGGTTCTCTTAATACTTTTATCTGATTTGGACTTCCCTTAAAAGGAAACCATAGATGTGACCAATCTGATGCAAAATATCCTTCTAACCTTGCCGACCAGTCTCGACTCAAAACCAGTCCATAAGCATCTAGTATGTCTGCTACTACAATGTTGATGTACTGACATACCCTCTCATCTGGGGATAAGCGAATCAGAACATCCTCCATTTCTGCTATTACTTTTACAATTGTCCTATCTAATTGAAGAACTTGCCAAGTACATGGTTTAGGTTGACCATTAATTTTCTTGCAGACTAAACGTGGCATAACGTTGACTGATGCACCTAAGTCCACTAAACAATTGTGCACATTATAGTTGAAAATTTCAAAAGTTAAGAGAAATGCTGGAGTTTTATACTTCGACTTCCTTCCTAAACTTGCCTCACCAATTTCTTCCTCAGGTTGGTTGTCACTGGGAGGCTCCTCTTCTGGTATCTCAAGTGCTTTTAAAAGCTTCTCTTTTTGTTGAGGTAAATTACACATTTCAAACAATGAGATATTCACTTTAGCTTTTTTAATGTCTTCCACAATATCATATCCCATCTTAGGTTCTTTGAGATTCTTCTTGACATTATCAATCTTAACTTCAACGGGCTTAAGAGGTTTGTTGATTTTCTTCATATCTTGACTTGAAATGGCAAATTCAGATATTTTAACAATTGTAGTGTTTTTATGTATCTTCTTCATGTTTTCTTGAAGTTTCTTAATCTTAGGAAGTATTGACTTATCTTCTTTTAACAGACTTTGACTTCTTGTTGTTACATTGGTTTCTGGTGTTTCCCCTTGTATCATAAAATCTTCTTCTTCTGTATCAAACATAGAGACACAGTCCCATAAAACTAAAGTATCTTCCTCTTGTTTTTCTGTAGGTTCATTATCCTTTTCTTCTTCCTTACCATTTTGTGTCAATTTGGAGTCCAATAATTGATTCATTACTCATGTCATAGAATTAATCCATTATGGGCAATTTTTCTCAGAATGAGGCTGCTGATGAAAGGTACAAAAATTATCCATGCTTACATCAGTTAAATTCATTGCTGCAGGACTGTGTGCCAGGAGGTTTAGGTTGACTATTGTCTTCCCTTTTTTTATAATAAGGCTTATATGGTTTGTGAGCCTCCTTTTCCTTTTCTAAATATATCACTATGTTGGATAACTTCTGCATCATCTTCACCATTCCTTTGAAATCCTGTGATCGCTCATCCTTAGGTTTTGTTAGTAATAAAGGTTTATTGTTTCCAAAAGTATTTTCTTCTAACTGCACGGGGTAATTTTATATACTTTCCATCTTAGCCTCTACCTTCCCAGCTTCTTCGAAGGTTTCTGCTAATGTAGGTCTCACCGATCTCTTGGAAAAGATGGCGAGATTAGGCCCAAGAGCTAAGGTATAGTATTCAATTAGAGCATTTTTAGATGTCTTATCAACTGTAGTGAAATTTTTTAGGTAAGCAACAAATCTTTGAGTGAAATTATGCACTCTTTCTTTCCTTTCTTTCTTTAGAGCACGTAACCCTTTCATTAAGGCTGCGTGAGTTTTCTGGATTACATATTTGCTTCTAAACATTCTCTCAAAGGTGTTCCAATCCGTGATTGAATTTGCGGGCCGAAGGGAAAAATACCATGAGGATGCTTTTCCTTTCAGGGTGTGGGGAAACAATCTACAAACCACATCTTCATGCTCTCCATCTCGTAGTCCTTCTACAGCCAAGTAAAAACTCTGTAGATGATCATCTACCATAATTTCTTCACTTGGTTCAAACTTAGGTAACATATTGTCAAAATCCTGAGGCAAATCATGCAAGGGAGGGGTCAAATTTAAAGGTGACCTAGCCCTCCAAGCAGGTTGCGGAGGTGGTTGGTTTGCATTTACATTGGCCATGACTCTGAGTGGAGTAGGAGGTTGTGACTGAACAGGGGTCTGGAATGGTGAATAGTAAGGTGAATCTGGATCCAATTTATTTAAAGGTTGGTCAACTTCTTGTAAGGCTGCTTCTACCAGTTCTTCAAGATCTTCTACCAACACTGAGTCTTCTGATTGAGGGCGATCTTTATTATCTTCTAGGTAGGGTAGAAATCATAGGTAATCCTCCAATATTTTTCGCATATTCCCTGGTAATTCCTATTAAATAATCAACCACTTCATTATCAACAGGATACAGATACCCTTTCTCTTTATCTTCAGGAGTGGGTTTGTGAAGAAAACTACTTTTAGAACTATCACCGATGGAGTGATTTCAAGGAAGTGGGATTCCTCATCTAGCCATGCACTGGTGGCCCTCCTTCTAGTGCCAAAAAAATGTTGAGGCCTGGAAAATCGTAGGTAACAACAGTTATGGATTCTCCCCAATAAGCATTCCCAATTAGCTTGTTATTGTTTGGTATGGGGAATCCGTCTAGTTTACGGTCCGGCTACCGTAGGTCAAGTAACAATTAAGTGTTTTACCAGTTACAACCTGGTCCATCGTATATATTTTAGTTTTTTTATTTTTAAGGTATGATGTGCAAGTGACTAACTAAAATGCAGACGATAGAGATAACGAGGAGGGTCACAATGTCATGCGGAGGTTCTTACCTCTTGTCTTACCTCTCTCGTATCTAAATCACAAACATCAAGAAACTAAATAAGACTTACTAACCTATCCCTAGGGAGAAAAACTATCATTAATGGTGAGTAATGTACTGCAGTGCATGCATAAAGAAAAATCACAGATAACTGTTATTGTTTCAGAACACATGAACATCAATAGAAATATAAACAACAAGATAACTTATTGTTAGTTAAAACCTGCATTACTCAATGTGAAAATTTCATAGAATAAACCAAAGTACATTCATAACATGAAAAGAATATCAATAAGTTAGAACGATCTCACAATTAATGGAAACAAGATAGAAAAAAAATAGTTCACATCCAATTGGCCCATAGCAAACATTTGAAAAAATCCATAGAACTTTCTCCAGCAGAAACATATGATCCTTTATTGTAAAATGAAATAGTTCTTCTTACAATACTATTTCAAAATAGTCTAGGAAAAAGTTACTTCTACATCTAAAACTCTCCTATATTTATACAAAAAACAAAAACTCTTGGGCTGCCCCTCATTGTCTTTTGAGCTTCCCCAACCTTTCATTTTCCAAAATTTTGTCTCGTAGCTTATGCACATAACTAATATAATATATTACATTTTAAATCAAAATTTCCAAAACACTTTATAAGGAAGGGCCAGATTGCTCACTGATGAACTTCTTCCATGCATGAGCATCTGCTGCTATGCCTTCAAACCCGGAAGGCTTAAGAAATCGAATATTAATTTTGTATTTAGCAACCTGTGTCTTTACCCCCTCTATCCTGGTAGGAATTAGGCACAGCTGGTCTTCTAACAGATGTATGCTCACTGCTGCATGTGCCACCACATTCTTCAATATCCATTCATCTAGGTCCTTGACCTGCTAGATTTCTTGCTCATCTTCTTGATACCTGTCCTATAGATGTTTTAGAAACAATTCATGCTCCGGTAGCACATCCAATATCCTTTCTACAGCAGTCTGATATCAATTATATGTGGCAAGCACTCTCCTGCAATATTCAGCACATGCTCCCTTTGTCTTTTTCACAGTTTTCTTGAACTCTTCTGCTACATTAATCACAAATTCCAATAACTCATACTCCTATTTTAAAATTGGTTGATCCTTTACTGCTAGCTTCGTGGGAGATTCCTTATTTGTTTCTGCCCAAACCATTCTCCCTTTTAGAATCTCCAAAATATCCTAAGACCTATCCAAAAAGTATGAAGTGGTGTCTATAATTTCCTCTAGTCTGGTGTCTATCTGCAAAATTTTACACCTTTCGTCTTCTATGCGTATCTGTATTTGGTGGATCCTTTTTCTTTGAATCAGAGCGTGCTCTTTCAAAGGCTAAATGTCGATTTTCTGCTCCATGGCATCCTTAAGTGATGCGGTCAATGAATTGTTTTGCTCTTCTAAGGCTGCCACCTACATCTGATATTGCTTTTCCTTTTCCTCTGTGGTATCCTTCTCTGTTTCTTACTCAATAACCCTGCTCTCCAACCTATTATTCTCTGCACTTAAATTCCCATATGATAATTGAATATCATCCCTTTGAGTTTTTAACATCTGATTCTCTAGCTGCAACTTTTGTAATTCAGCTAAGCTAACCGGAGCATTCTTTTATGTGTTCTCTGCAGATATTTCTAAAGCATTCTTATCCTCTTGTGGAGTCTGGCATTCCACTCTTGAAGTCTTGACTTCACTCATCATATCTTCATACTTCCTTTTCAGCTTTTGAATCGCATCCCTTTCCTTCTTTAAAGTTTCTTTCAATTGGGCCACATTCTTTCATGACTACTCTAGATCAGTCATGATCCTATCCACGTTGTCTTCAGTTGCTGAGGTTAATGCTACCCCAGATATTGCTATCAACCGTGGATCTTTATGTGTACCATGTACCAATGTTTTATCTGTTATCATTTTTCCTGACTGTCCTCCAGTATCGACCTTCTTCTCAATTCTTTTAACAATTCTTTTCTTTTCTTTATCATAAAAAATAGTGCTAAAATCAGGAACCTCCTCCCCTTCTGTAGGCATGAAAGGGATCAAATTCATCTCATAAAATGAAGCTTGTCCTAATATGATTCCAGAAGATGCAGTAGGTTCCGAGGGATCAAGATCAGATTGTCCTTGCTCTTGATCTATTTGATCTTGCACTCCTTGTGTATCAACTTGCTCTGTAGTCTTTTGATCCTTTTGGGATCCTGTTAGTCTCATACCCTCACTTTATTCTTGTTTTTTCTTGATTTCAGTTTCTTCTTTTTCCTTTCTTTCTTCCTCTTCCTTCCTAACTGCTTCCTCTGCATCTCGCTTCTTTTCTTCTTCTTCATTTTTCAACCAGCTTTCTGCTTCCTATGCTAGTCTTCTAGCATCTTCTTCTCTCTTCTTTGCTTGTTCCTCTTCCAATTTCTTAGCCTTTTTTGAAGTTTTACCTTTTCCACCCATAGTAGTTATTTTTTGTTTGAATCTCTTAAGGGCGGTTATGTTCTTCGCATTTTAGAATGTATCCTCATCCTTGTCCAAAAAATCAGTATATTCAAAATGGATTCTTGCTTCTTTGTAGTAATCAACTACTTTATTGTGGGAGTCATTCCTATGAAAATTAATTTTGCCGAAACAAAAATACTCCAGCTCCTTAACAAATTTTGCCGCCTAATTTACTCTTGAAAACTTTTAGCTGCCAAGCAGGAAATGTATTACAGGATATGTTTCCTTTTTATGCTCAAATAGAAAATTGCCTACACCATCAATATACAGCTGCCTTACCACCTCCTTGTGGAGTACATAATCTGTGGCATACTTTGGGAGTAGGGAAGGAGCTCTAGAACCACCGTACATCCTTACATACAACCCATCCTCCATCAAATAGTAATCTCCAAACTCTTGTATGACTTTGAATGCCTCTTCAGACATGCAATTACATTCAGTCAAGAAAATGAGGGTATATAAGGGCATCATAAAATGCTTGCAAATTTCCCTGTAATAACTATGGTACTTATGTGCCCATAACAATTTATAGGTTGCGTACACTGGGGTTTTGTCCTTCTCCCAGATACATCTCAAAGCAGGAAAAGACTGAGTGCACAATATGCAGTCAATCGGGATAGAGATCATATAAAACTCTGATCTCTTTTGAAATACCCCTCCTAAGGCTGCTAATATACATGCAGAGAGGCTATTTGACACAATATTTGCCCAGTTAAAGATGGTTCCTTGGGTAGCCACAAAGAAAATAACTGGTATCCAACCTATCTTGAAGCTCTTCCCATGTGCTCTGCCAAAAATCCTATTCAGCATCAATGTGATGAACCTGTAGGGAGCAGGGAGAGTAGAGGTGTCATATTCTCCGGAAGGTCTAGTTCGAAATTTTTTTCGGGTATCATAATTCTTTTTACAGTCTCCACCAGGTCCATAGCTATCTCCTTTAACCAACTTTCTGTCAAATAAACCTAGGGTGAGGGTAGATGATAAGCCATAGAGACATATGCAGGGCTATATGCAGCATAGCCTTGCTTAGTAGTGTTCTCCAGAATCATTATGGTTACATTTGCCCTAGGTAGAATCCAGCCTATTACTTCTGAACAAGGAAATAACTCGGGCCTTGTAGCTACTTTCATTAGGGCTGATTTCTCAATGTTGGCATAGATAGTCAGCTCCTCAAAACCGGCATTAGGTACATTTTGGTTAGCAATCATTCTATATATTTCTCCCCACTTGTAGTTTGGTTCAACCCCAGTAGAGGTTTTGGTATCTTCATAGATAAACTCTACTTTGGTAATGATCTCTATTTTAGGCTCTCCTTCAACCATAGGAGCTTTCTTATTTTGTCTCTTTGACATGTTTTCATTATAACAATCACCCTGTGATAGTCAAAGCATGTTCTTAGACCAAATGAGCTATTAGAAAGTGTTTAAAGAATAAACAGGAAAATATATCAATTTACCTCCTCAACATGCATGCTGAAAAATGATCTACACAGTATTCAACGAATGAAAGAATTAACAAGGAGAGAAAGAAGAAAAAAAATCCTGCTAGCCGCTTCCTAAAATGCCTAAGATCCATTGTCTGAAAACTTCAGTTTATCGAATAATCCTCCGTCTCAACATAAGGATGTATCAGACTAATCCTACCATTGGTTGTCTACACCAAACTCACAAATACTACCCTATGCAGCGCTTGTCCTCGAGAAAAACCCTAAACCGACCAAAAAGGAAAACATCCTCCACAGTCCCACGGGATAAGGTAAATGAAAGAGAAATGGCTTAATACCCCTGGATGACCATGGAAAAAACAAAGAATGGGTGTTGTAGATAGTGAAACGCTTGTTTGCAACCATGCCCTAACCCCTCGTGCTGGAGAAAATGAATCCATAACGGAAAAAGGATCACACACAGTTCCAATTCTCCTACTAAAGAAACTGCAAGTAGCTTAAAAATTCACACCCTCCAAGTAAAAACAACCGTGAAAAAACTAACGGTTCACAAATCAACCGATAAAACAAAAATAGTAGGATCGTGGTTTACCTACCTGGAAAATAACAACGCAGTTAACAGGATGGAACGAACTTCCATGGGAGCAAAGTGAATGAACTAGGTTCTGACAGCTAGGAGTGCGCAAACAGTGCAGATCACATAGACCAATGCAAATGACAAGTCAAATACAGATAAAACAATAAAAAACACACCCCTCATATATATATAACATTCGACGAGAACTTATCGGTAGTCAAAACCTATTGGGGGTCAAAACCTATCGGTGATCAAAACCTATATCAATCAAAAGGATACATCGAAGGACTTCCACAACGGCAGATGCAAACCAAACTACAGACCGAGGGTACTTTAATTCCATCGGACATCGGAAACACTAAACTCTAAGTTTGGGACATCTAGACATATCCTCCTCTGCAACGTCGGCAGCGTATAGTTGTATCATCGTGGCTTTACTTTTTCTAACGGGTGTTGGAACTCGAAAGTCCTAAGCTCTAGAGAGTCGGTGAGAAAAACAAAAGACTTGTGGAATGTCTCAGCAATAGTTTCCTGCAATGTCGGAAATGACAAATACTAGGACTATGGCTCACTCATGTCGAACATCCCGACATTTATAAAAATGTAATTGGATATCAAAACCACTAAGTGTTAAGCTCGGAAAAATGAAAACAAGGAGAAAAAGAACCTGCGGTTCAACGTATCGGTGAGGGAGTCGAAAGTTCTTTCGGCGGGCTTGATAGTTTGGCTTCCACAATGTTGGAAAGATAGTCTACTATGCTTCCGATATCGGAAGGATAGTTGACTAATCTTCTGATATAGAAAATGAAATAGACCAAGTTTTTAAAGGAAAAACTGAACTTCAGGGAAGCTTCATAAAAACAAAATACTCCTATGCCATATTTAATCAAAATAGATAGAAGGAGGGGCCCTATAATTGAAAATTTTGGGGAAAATGTTGCAGTTGCAACAGGACCCAGAGATTCCAGAGTTCTCACATCCTCTTCTTTGATGAGAAGATTAGTCAGAGCATGTGTCCCTAGATGGAGCCAGATGTTACCTACTAAGTTAGACTTAGTCGGTGTTACCAAGTGAGACTAGTGAACAGGACAAAGATGATTTGTTTGGACTTCAGAATACCTTCAGACTTGCTTCTAGGAAGTGTTTTTTTTATCTACCATATGTTCATACCCCATTGGGGGAGTTGTAATAAAATGATCTAGCATGGTAGTGTCTTTAAAAGACTTAGTCTCCTGGAATGTATTTGCCAATCCGGTCAACCCAGAATGTTTTTACCCTTGGTTATTATTGGTTGTTGAATAAACGACTGATAATTTCTGAGTTTTTCACTCAATACCTCCAAAGTTGAGATGTTCGACTTGACATTTGGGACTATTGAGATTATTAGAGTTGGTGTGTCAATGTATAAACATGCTAGGCATTATGGAGGAGTCATATGAATATGTGCTAAGTCCCCCTAGGTTTTGTTGTTTTTTAAATTTTAAATTTTTATTTTTCCACAAAACTTAGGCTATTTTTTAATAGTCTAATTGGAAAAAATGGTCTTGTAATAAAAGTGGGATTAAAAGTCAATTTCAGTCATGGGGGTGCTCATTTTCTAACTCAGAGTGCCCGGTAAACCCATAAACCTACTTTTCCTAAGTTTTGAGTGATTTTTCCATCACTTAGGTAAGAAAATACAAAAAAATCAAATATTAATTAATTTGATTAAAAATTAATTAAATAATGGAGCAAATCCAAGATCCTAAATCAGTGGATTTTGCTCCAATTTGATTGAAATCAGTCTCATCGGCTTCAGATTGAATGAGATTTTTCATTCCTTGACTGAAGGCATTGATTAGGGCTGAAGAGGAGCTTAACTGGCTCATGTAGATTTGAGGGTTGTGCCCTCCTTTCTCTCTCCTCCACACGTGTGGATCAATCTGGCAGTGGTTTGATGGATGGGTCAGTTCATTGAGTGAGGTGTCACTCTAATTTGTAGTTCTAGTCTAGTTAGACTTAGTTCATCCCCAGATCAGGCTTGGATTAACTCGCCATTAGCTACAGTCTCTCCTTCAGTGAGGCATGCACCTGTCTTGGCTAGTCTCGCTATAAATTTAAGCTGCCATTCTCTTCTCGAAGTTAGTTTGAGTTGGAGAGAATAGGCTTGCTGTTGTAATAATGTTATAATATTTTCATTGTTGGAATAAATAATATTTGGACTCTAAATGGTGTAATGCTCTCATGTGTGTGGAATAAGCATTGTCCTGCAGCTATTGATGTTGCCGATATTTCTTTCAATTTTTGCATCTGAACCTTATCTGATCTAAATGATTCAGTTGAATCAATAGGAGTGTAGCTAGGCAATTAATATTACTTGTTTTTATGTATCTCATAGAATATATGTTTGAAGATCTAGTTTATACATGTTTAATAAGCTTATTTGCATGTAATTTTTGTATCTTTTTCATATATATATTCAAATCTCATAAGGTTTTGTGCAGGATTGGGTGTTTAGCTTTCAGGTGGCAAGGATTGGATGAGCTATGGATATATTTTTAATCCACTATACATCCAAAATTTTGTGAAGGCATTTCCCCTCTATATTCCACTAACAAGTTTCCATTGCATATCTTTCCAACAACAGGCCTTTCCCCTTCTCTTCCTCCATTCTATTAAAATTAATCTTCCGGTTACTTTTTCTTCCTCTTATGATTAGATATATTTATAAAAATTGCTTATACATTGTTATATCTAGTTCCTAAGAGTCTTGTTGCTTAGATATGAAATTTCATAGTGAATATCATATTTTAAAGATAGATCTAGGTGAAGAAATTTCCTTTGTTGCAAGTATCTAAATCGTAGATCTAAAGCTTGCTCATAAGGTAGTTTATTTTTTCATTATTTAAATATTTAAATTCTTCAAGAAAGTGCACATCATATTGGCTTCCCAAAAATCAAGCCAAGATCCCAAGGAAAGCTTGATTTCCTTGGTTCCCTTTTGCAAAACTAAATTGTTCTTTTTTTAACAACTTTTAACTTAGTATTTTTTGGTAATCAGTGTGCTGACCCAAAGCACTTTTAAAAGTGTTTTTGGGAATTTTTTTATTTTAATATATTTCTGGTTTTTATCAGGTTTGAAAAAAAATATAAGGATACTTTGCCCATTTTTTGAATCTTGGGCGAACCGGAGCTTCCTGAAGGCTTCCCCCACTGCTATGCTTCCTTATTAGACTTGTTGTAAGCTTATTATAAGCCTTTGGATCCCAGATACAAGGACCAAAGTGAAAATTAGTTTATTGATATTGTAGCCCTTAATAATATTAATAAAATAATCACTTCGAGTATGCTCTTTCGAGCCCACTCCCCATCCCCCCTAGGGGGATCCGCGCCCAGTTCACTTTTTTGCATTTATTCCTGTTTTTTGCTCTAGATTAGTCTTGTCATGCAGGATTGTATACTTTGATCATATTTATCATTATTCCATATTTTGAAATCAAATAAATACTAATACTTACCCCACGAATACCCGATTGAACCGAAAGGTGAAAGAGGATCGTGGTAGAATTCATTAGAAAACTTGCGGTGTGTGTTTTTTCATTGTTACCTTTCATAAGCAAGCAGTAAAATTAAACCCTCCTATATTTCCAAATTGAGGTCCACATAGACCGAAAGAGATTCCTGGAGGGTCTTTTTTTTAACAAGAACACGCTCTTAAAATTCACTAAAATTTAGAAGACTCCGATGTGTATGCTCTGCACCTAGTTGCGGTTCGTCCAATCAGTCAAGCTACATCAAAACCAGTGCAAGTGACTAGAATAATTAGGATTCACTTTCCCCAATTAACCACCTCAGGAGAAAATACAAAGCCTCTATTAAATCGTAAATGGTGGCAAAATACTCAAAGGAAGTGGGAACTACTGGACAGGAACCTCGAGGAACGGATCTCTGTTACATCCTAGCGGGTGTATTATGAACACAGTCTCAGAGACGCCATCCATCCCACACATTCCTTGTAGGTAGCTGTAATAGTTGTTACTTTTGGACATACTCCAAGTACCCCCCGGGTATATCTGGAGTCCCCCCTGCCTAATTTAATTCACTCATCTTTTCACATTAATTTAAAACGTACCAAGATATGATTGCACAACATTTACTCCAGCACTTGCAATCACTCTTAATTAATTTCAACTCCATTTAGAGGCACTAGTCAACTATTTATTTATTTCAATCTATATGTGATTGGGTGTCATATTGTGCATATTTGTGCTTGTCTCATCATGTTATCTGATGTTTACAATTGTTAAGTCAAAACTCCTAAAAAACTTACTCATTTAATAACATCATCATCTAAGTAAACAACCTTACTAACTTGTAGGGCCTACCCCCTTGGCTTCGTTAGGATTTTGCGTAAATAGAGGAGTCAAGAACAATGTGACAACCTTGACTCGATACTTGCCCCCAAGGACACACCGAGTGGCTTGAATATTTCTGCCACATTCCCCCCAAGGTGTGTGAAAGGTGGAAACATTATTTTGGCACCGTTGCCAAGGATAAATATTTTTATTCCTGAGTAGGACTTAGATTAAATTTTTTCTAAAGAACTAAAAAAATAAAAATTTGATTGATCTTTTCTTTAAAACACAAATTTAAAACTCGATCCATCTGTAGACTCCACTGTCTAATATCCTTCCAAGGATTTCTACCCGAAGGAACCCCTAACGATTATTCAATCCTCTCCCTGATCCTGAAAGGTTTATGAGAGAAAGTTTGAATAGGAAGACTTTTGATAGAATCCTTGAATATTTAGGAGACCAATCCCTCTCATATATCCATCACATATTTGAAGAGAGTCACACTCAACCATCTACCGTGCTGTCTGATTTTTTCAAATCCCTTGACTTTTCTCAAATAGCAGGTGCTCCACATGCTATCCCAGGTGATGCTGTCAAGAAACTTCCTACCTTCCAAGGAAACAATGCTATCACCACTAATTCCCACCTGTAGAAGTTTGAAAATCACCTAGCCTCTTATTGCATTGATGCGACCTATGACCATGATGATGTCTAGAAGAAGAGGCTGGAGAATGGTACCTTGACTTGGCAAATAACTCATTTGCAACTCTTAAGTACTTCCTAGATGGTTTCAGGGATAAATGGGGAGAAAAGAAGGAACCTAGACATCAGCTTGCTTCCCTCCACAACATCAAGAAGATGGAGAATGAAACCATAGAGGAATTCAACACTAAATTTAGGTGTGTGGTTGCGGACCTCCATGATGACATCAAGCCAAATAATACTTCTATCCTTATATACTACATTGAAGCCTTCAGCGGTGACTTAAGGTACCAGTTGAGAGATAAAGAACCTTTCAATCTTAAAGCTTCCCAGATCCTTGCCGAGAAAATTGAAACAAGCATGTAGTCATCCGGTAAATCTAACATACCTGGATACACCAGAGGAAACTCTTCTCACAACAAAGAGACCAAGGGTAAGGCTGTTGAGTCAGAAGAGAAGGGCACTTCCAAATATCCCATGAAATAAATGGCGAAAATGACGAAAACCTAGGTCACTAATCAAAACCAACAAATGGTCAATCATGCTGCACAGTTTAATCACATGTAGAATAGATTGATGATGATGGAAAGGAATAATGGATTGAGGAAATTTTAGCCCAAGCAAAATCAAATGTATCAAAAGAAAGTCCCTCATCAAGAACCTAGGATCCCAAGCCAGTTAGACTTAGCTAACATGGTAGAGGAAATGATTCAATGGTGTAGACCCTGTGAATAATTCCACCAGGAGAGTACTTGTTATGTTGCAAACCAAGTCATGGAACATGGACTTCTCAAGATCAGTGCTCAGGAAACAACTTCAAGCGAGCCTGATCATGTATACATGGTAGGGCCAAACCTACCCTTTGTCAAACCAGCATTGGCAGCAGGCCATAGATTATAGTTATGATAAGGACCTCCTTTCCCATTTCTATGGTGAAATGCCTACTCCAGAAAAGGTTAAGGAAATGAAGGAGGCTAAATTCAAGGGTGCAATTTATCTAAGGAAGGAGAAATCTTCACCAGCTAAAAAGTACAAACCTAAGGTAACAACTCCTCCTTTTCCAAATCCCCCTGTTGTCCCAGAATCAAAGATTGACATTGGAAAATGGTGGAATGATGTTAAGGTCTCTGCTTATGCAACTAATACATTCAAATTCCTGGTCAAAAAGAAAAGTTGTTAAAATCCATAGAGGATAGTCACAATAAAACTCATGATCTTGTCGAAGAGGATCCTCTCCCTAGTAATATTTGAATATGAACCTATTAAACCTAAGGATATTCCTATAGTCCTCAACAATGTTGATCTGAGAAGGGAAGACCACCCACCTTTTTATGTCTCCCTTTTAGTTGATAACCTTCTCCTTCATAACTACATGTTAGATTCAATTGCTTCATCAAATGTCATAACAAGACAAGTAATTGAACAACTAAATCTAAGGATCACATGACCCTACAACAATGTTTCGGTAATGGATGCAAGAGAAGTTGATGTGGTAGGGATAATCTTAAATCTACATGTTAAGTTGGCCAAGTATCCGGACATCGACATGGTGATGGATGTGGTAGTGATTGATGTGCCAAATAATTGGGTTATGTTTTTGTCACAAAAGTGGGATGCAAATCTTGGTGGGTACATTCAAATGGATTGGACATATGCTACTATACATGCATCAGAAAACACAAGAGTGATACTCCATAGGGATAAACAAAGGAAACAACATGTAGAAAACCCTAAAAATCCTGGAAATGAATTTGTACATTGCACTAACAAATTTGGAAACTATGCTATCTTGTCAAATTTCATGGCCCCTATTAAGGAAAACATAAAGATGAAAAGATAGATGAGGTTTTGCAAATGTACTTTGATGGGGCTTATTCCAAAGTCGGAAAGGGTGCGGGCATCATGATCATCTTCAAATAAAATCTACAACTTTGCTTTTAGGTTAGAGTTGAAGCATAGAACAATGTAGCTGAGTATGAGGCATTGTTTCTAGGGTTAGAATGTTAGATTTTTAACATTAAGCTAGTATAACATTAGGATCTTTAACTGAGAGAACAACAAGCACAAAAATCAAACACAAGAGACAATGAACACAATGTTTTTCTTTGGGGAAACCATAAATGGATAAAACCCCGCAACTTCCTCAGAGATAGAATCAGCACCAAAGTAAAACCCATACAGTAAGTGATCTCCCGACAGCAGTAACCTTCTTTCTATCTATCCCCAGTGTCTTCTCCTTCCTCAACTATGCACTACACTTGAGTGTGTGTGAGATGTGTCCTAAATAGAGAGTCCAATTCTCTATTTATACTAATCCCGACATGACTCAAACCCTACTAGGGCCGACCTCTCTAGGAGAGTCTAATAACCCTATCGCCCCAGAACTGCAGGGAATTTAACCCTTAGACAATAGGATGGTTACCCACAATGACTTGACATGACTTGTTTACAATATATATCCTCCTGATAGTAGCATCGGGGCATGACATGACACAAGTACATCCTGGAATAAACATTGGGTTACAATAGATAAGAAATACAAGTGAATACATTCCAAAGTTACAATTTCATCAACACTCCCTCTTAACTAGGAAGGTATTCTCTCAACACAATTTTCATCACTGATCTTCTTCTCTGTATCATCTCGTCATATGTATCTTCAAGACATCCTCATCTTCAAATCTAGATCATCACTGGATCTGGATCATCACTGGATCTGGATCATCACTCGATCTAGATCATCATCACTAGATTTGGATCATCTCTCAATCTAGATCATCACTGGACATCATCACTAGATCTGGATCATCACTGGTCATCATCATTGGATCTGGATCATCACTCGATCTGGATCAT
Organism: Pseudotsuga menziesii; assembly: GCA_001517045.1. Lineage (NCBI taxonomy): Eukaryota > Viridiplantae > Streptophyta > Pinopsida > Pinales > Pinaceae > Pseudotsuga > Pseudotsuga menziesii. Next base: position 182,531 of record LPNX010936273.1, on the reverse strand, counting down.
GATGGGTGCTAGCTCATGATTCTTCTCATCACAGGAAGTTCTACAGAGCGAGCCCTTTTTCATGCTGGTTGTAGGCCCAGCCTCCATGTAGGTCTTTCTTCAGTGCTTATATCTGACACCAAGTCAGAATGGCCCATCTAGCACTTACATCTGACCTACTCGTCAGAAAGGCATTCCCAACACTCACATCTGATCATGTAGGAACCAATCCTATAATCACATCAGAAAGGCCCAGCACTCAGATTTAGCCATGCAAGAACACATCCTGCAACCATGCTAAAAAGGCTCTGCTCTTTCACCCATGTGGGAACACATCCTGCAACCATGATGAAAGAGCTCTGCACTTACATCCACCCATGTGGGAACACATCCTACAACCATGGTGGAAGGGATCTGCACTTACATCCACCCATGCAGGAACACATCCTGCAACCATGATGGAAGGGATCTGCACTTAAATTCACCCATGCGGGAACACATCCTGCAACCATGATGAAAAGGCTCTGCACTTACAATCACCCATGTGGGAACACATCCTACAACCATGATGAAAAGGCTCTGCACTTACATCCACCCATGTGGGAACACATCCTGCAACCATGATGAAAAGGCTCTGCACTTACATCCACCCATGTGGGAACACATCCTGCAACCATGATGGAAAGGCTCTCAACCCCAGGTTGAGGGTTCCTAGTACCTCACCAGGTAGCTCCATTCCAAGAAGGGGAAAGAGGCCTTATATCTGATTAAGTGGGAACACATCCCTCAATCACATCAAAATGACCACATGCTCACATATGATCATGTAGGAACACATCCTACAGTCATATCAGAATGGCCCTTGGTCCTTGACCAAGTATTCCTGGTACCTCACTAGGTAGCTCCATTCCAAGAATGGAAATAGCCCTTATATCTGATCATGTAGGAACCAATCCTATAGTCATATTAGAATGGCTCAGCACTCATATCTGACATGGAAGGAACCAATCCTCTCACCATGACAGAATGGCTCAGCCCTTACATTTGACCTACTCGTCAGAATGGATTACGGATTCAGCACTCATATTTGACATGGAAGGAACCAATCCTCTCCCCATGATAGAATGGATTAGCCCTTACATCTAACCATGTAAGGAACCAATCCTCTCACCATGTTAGAATGGCTATGGGTCTCATCATTTTCCCTTGGAAGAAACCTCGATCTGGAGAACACCAAGCTTCTCCCTAAAGTACTCAAACTTCACCCTAGCCAATGGCTTCATCAATACATCAGCTATTTGTTCCTATTCACAACATACTAGAGCTTTACTACTCCCCTCTACACCATATCCCTGATATAGTGATACTTGATCTCGATATGCTTCGACTTGTCATTGAACACTGGATTCTTTGACAACTTCACGCAACTCTGGTTATCACAATCATTAGAGGAAATTTGGGGTCTAAAATGGGCCTTATAAGAAAATGTTCCAACAATAAGTTCTTATGAGTTGGAATTCAAGAACCAATAGAATTCCAATAAAATAAGTCTACCATAATGGTTGAATTGACATATTTGTCATAAAAAAAAATATTTTTTTTGTTTGTATTTTCGACATATCTCCCTGTGTGTTTACTCAAATTTCAATCAGGAGAGCTCGTTGGATGTGGAATTTGATTCCACATCCAATGAGTACCCACAATGCATACTTTTTATGGACCCCTCTACCCCCAAAACAATAAATACCTGAAACAATGTGATGATGATGTCATCATCACATTTTTCAGGTATTTCTTGTTTTTGGGGTCGCGGGGTCTGTCAAAAGTATGCAGTATGGGTACTCATTGGATGTGGAATCAAATGTCGTATCCAACGAGCTCTCCCGATTGAATTTTGAGTAAAAACACAGGGAGATATGTCGAAAATACGAACACAAAATGTATTTTTTTTCTTTTTTCCTCCAAAATTAATAAATATTATTTTATTATTTTAACTATTATTTTATTATTTTCCTTAGGAGGCCCATTTTAGACCTTAAAATTTCTCTAATGGTATACAAGTAGCATCCAAATGGATATCAAATAAATCAGACAGTAGCTTCCGCAACCATACTGCCTCACAACTAGCTGAACAAGCTGCGACATACTCTGCTTCAACTGTACTAAGTGCCACACACGATTGCTTCCTGCTAAACCAAGAGATAACACCAAATCCCATACTAAAGCAACACCCTGAAGTGGTATTCCTATCAATGGCACTGCCTGCCCAATCTAAATCGACATAACCCTCCAAGTTAATCTTCTGATTCGACTCATACTTGAGCACATAATCAACTGTACCCATCAAGTACCTCAGAATATGCTTTGCAGCAATCAAGTGAACATGTCTCAGATCTGTTAGGAACTTGCTCAAGGTGCTCACAGCAAAGCAAATATCTGGTCTCGTGTTCATCAGGTACATCAAGGACCCATTCATCTGACGATACATCGTAGCATCAATCGTCTCTGATGAAGCATCACTCAATAGCTTCAGGTTTGATGCCATAGGTGTGGCCATAGCTTTGCAGTACATCATCCCAAACCTCTTCAGGATCTCTACTATATATTTCCCTTGTCCCAGGTAAATCCCATCTGCATTATGCCACACCTCCATGCCTAGAAAATAATGCATCATACCCAAGTCCTTCATTTCAAACTCGGCAACAAGCTTCCTCTTCATATCAATAATCAACCCATCCATACCTGTTACAAAAAGATCATCTACATACAGTAGGAGCATCAATGGGTTTCCATCTTCAACCTTGTAGTAAAGGTTGGAATTTGTTTTACTCTTAGTAAAGCCTAAACTGGATAGAAAGCTATCAATTCTACAATACCAAGTCCTGGGTGCCTGTTTCAAACCATACAGGGCTTTCTTCAATCTGCATACATGAGACTCTCTATCATGTGTCTCAAAACCGAGTGGTTTCTCCACATACACTTCCTTTTCCACTACACCATTCAAGAAAGAATTCTTGACATCCATTTGGTGTATCTTCCATTTCATTACTACATCCAAAGCAAGTACCAATCTGATGGAAGTGTATCTAGCTACAGGTGCAAAGGTTTCTTCATAGTCTATTCCTTCTTTCTGGGAGAAACCATGAGCAACAAATCTTGCCTTATATTTCTCTATGCTACCATCTGCAGCAAGATTGATCTTATAGATCCATTTGGAAGTTACAATTGGCTTCCCTTTTGGTCTTGGGACAACATCCCAAACATCATTCTTCATGATTTACTGATACTCTTCGATCATAGCATCCTTCCATTATTTCCGTTCTGCTGCTTCTTCATAATTGGAAGGTTATTTATCAATGAAATCACATAGTAATGCTACATACGCGAAGCAGGATCTGGTTCTCTTTCTTTCTCTATGATTCTCTTCTGGAGCCCCATATCTTTCCACACCTTGGATAACTTCTCATACCCAAGCAGGTTTCCTCTTGTGAGGATTATTTTCCTAAGGTGGATCTACAGGTCTTTTTGGTTCTTCAAATTCTTGATCTTCTTCTTGAGCTTCTTCATTCATGGTTGTATCATGAATCCTGGGTGCTTCTGCTTCTTCAGATTCTTCAGTAGGTTTCTTTCTGGATTTGCTGTAATCTGTGTCTTCATCAAATGTCACATCCCTACTGATATCAATCTTCTTGAATCCTAGGAAGTATATTTTGTAAGCCTTTGAGTTTTCAGAATATCCCACAAAGATACCCTTCTTACCTGAAGGATCTAATTTTGTTCTCTTTTCTCTTGGAATGTGTATATACATAGGACAACTAAATATTATGACATGGCTGACTTATGGTCTCTTGCCGAAGAAGACTTCTTCAGGAGTCTTGTTCTCGAGTTTTCTATGTGGAGTACGGTTGTGCACATACACCGCTATTCTGGCAACTTCTGCCCAAAGATGCATAGGAAGATCTTGATCATGAAGCATTTCTCTTGCAACTTCCATGATAGTTCTATTCTTCATTTCTACAACCCCATTCTGTTGTGGATTGTAAGGAGTGGACAACTCCCTCTTAATCCCTGAGTCTTTGCATATCTCTTTGAATTCATTTGAAGTGAATTCTCTGCCATTGTCTGATCGAAAGTTCTTGATCTTCTTTTTAGTGTGATTCTCGATCAAGGCTTTGAATTCCTTGAACTTGTTGAATACTTCATCTTTATTATTCATGAAGTAAACCCATGTCTTCCTAGAAAAGTCATCAATAAAAGAAACATAATATGCATACCTGCTTAGTGAGATTGATGACATAGGACCGCATACATTGGAGTGGATGATTTCCAAGATTCCTTTTGCTTTTCTTTTGCTGCTTGGAAATTTCTTCTTTGTATTCTTTCCTTTTGCACATCCTTTACAAACCCCATCATGTTTTGCTTGGATTTTTGGAAGACCTTCAACAACTTTGCTTGCAATAGGTAGTGCTCTGTAATGCACATGTGCAAGTCTTTTATGCAAAAGTTCATTTGGCTCTACTGTGTCAAGGACCAATTCTTGTTCTGGATGGCCCTTGTTATAGCTGATTTCACCACTCCAGGTGAATCACACTTTGTGAGGCCTTCCCCTATCCCGCTGCAGACTCCTTAGACCCCATCAACCATTTTTTATCCTTTGGTGTTTCCTTGATCATCCCTAAAAACATGTGAAAAATGATACACATGACTTTTAAACCTATAATCATGTACATACGTGGGTTTGACCACTAAAACCGTGTACATCGGGATGTGTACATGATCCATAGGACCTCAACTTTAGTGCAATAAAATTTTGTTGTAAAAGAATGTGTGCAACAGGTTACTTAAAGGAACAACATTAACAGAAATTAAATGCTCAGAACAGGAATGAAAACCACAACACTGATAGACAAATACAAGGAAGAAAACACAGAAATAGAGTCACAAACAGAAGTTGATAACGGAGTTCACCCCCTCCACTGGGCTACGTCTCCAGGTCCCTCTCCAATGGGTACCGATCCAATTAATGGCTTTAAATGATACAAAATGGTTCTGGAAACAACTTCAGCAACTGTAAAACAAAATGCTGGATAGAAAGTCTTTAAGACCTCCACTCTGGAACTTACAGCTTGGACTTCAAAATATAAAGAAGCCAAACTATAACAGAGAAATGGTCGACTTCTAATTACAAACAGCACTCTGGATAAATTGCAGCAAAACTCTCCTGCTATCTTTTGTCTCTGTCAAAAGTAACTACAGAAAAATGTAAAACAGAAGGCTAAACAAAAAGTATTCAAGACTCCTCTCTGGAAATTACAATCGGGTCTTCAAAAGGCAAAGAAGCCCACATGTAACAGAGAATAGTCGACTTCAAAAGGAACAGCACATGGACAGTTTTCACAACAAAATGCTCTCTCCAAGCTTCTCATCACAGAGAAACATTGCATTGTCGTTCGCAAAAAAACTCCTCGAATCGTTCCCCCCTAGAACCATCCCTAGTTCCTCTCCTTTATTACTCATCCTTGCCGTTACAAAGGAGCCAAAACGTCAAAGGAATGCCACTACTCGCATCCCATGAAAAAGCGGCATCAAGACTGTTCATATGCCTTTCATCATTATTCCAGTTGTGGCATAACTGCCAAGAAAGCTTACCAAACTGTTACAGCTAAGCCGTGTCATGCGCATTGCAGTGTTTGAATTGAAGGTTGTTGTCATCTGCTCGTCTGTCGTTGTGGAAGAGGATAAGCAACGAGCTCTGACAGGCTCAATCGCAATCGGCTGTCGGCTAGTTTTTGAGTTGGAGGCTTTAGTTACTTTGTTTTTGGCAGTTGCGGATGGCGCACCACTTCTTTTTCCAATTCTGTCGAGTTATTTCACCGATCTTTTAAGTTTTGGGCTTCCACCGTTGCGGCTGCCGGAAGCATTGTTCTTTCGATCAAGCTTGTGGCCGTCATTGCAGACTACTTATCACTCCAACTTCCGATCCGTCTGAATGTCCGTTAAGCTTCCGCCGTTGCAGAAGGGGAAGTATTTTATCTATCCACCGTTGCTGCTCCCAAATCGCTCCGGCTTCTGATCCATCCAAACATCTTTAATTTTCCACCATTGCAGAAGGGAAAAGGCTTGTGAGCCCTGCCGTTGCAGAAGGAAGAAGCTTTGTGAGCTCCGACATTGCGGAAGGGGAAAGGCTTGCGAGCCCCACCGTTTTGAAAAGGGAAATGCTTCCAACCTCTGATGTTGCAGAAGGAGAAAGGCTTGCGAGCCCCACCGTTTTGGAAGGGGAAATGCTTCCGAACTTTGACGTTGTGGAAGGAGAAAGGATTGCGAGCCCTACCGTTTCGAAAGGGGAAATGCTTCCAACCTTCGATCTGTGTATTTTTTTCGTTCGGTTTTTTTTTCCAACCGCCGTTTCTGAACCATGTACCTGTTGGGGCCTGGAAATTTGCAGGTGACAACAGTAAAGGAGTCTCCCCAATCAACGTTCCCAACTAGCTCGTTGACTATTTGGTATAGGGAATCCGTCCGTTTTGCAGTCTAGCCACCATAGGTCAAAGTAACAAAACAAAAGGTTTTACCGGTTGCAGCCCGGTCCACCGAGTTTTTGTAGTTTTTTGACTTAATGCATGCAATGCAAATGCCTAACTAACAATGCAGGGTGATGAGGATGAGGGGAGCATCACAATGTGATGCGCAGGTTCTTACCTCTTGTCTTAGGCTCGCAAGCATCTACATCACATATGCAAGATTGACACAAACTACTATCCATCTAAATAACTATCTATGCACCTATCCCCGGGGAGCCAGAATATGATTTGTTTATGAGTAATGTGGATTATTCATGCATTATAAATGGAAATTACAGGTAGCTGATATTCTTATCTACAACACATGAAATATTTAAAGATAATCCAACAATCAGATAGCTAATTCTTATATAACCAACATACATTACTCTTGGTGAACTTTCCACAAAATAAATCAGAAATCATTCAACAAGATATAGGTCATAAAGTTAGAACGATCTCACGGTTCATGGACACAAGTTGAAAAATAAAGTAGTTCATCTTTCCGCCATCCATTGCATAACATTAGGAAATTTCACACCTCTTTCTCCAACAAGAAAATTGTAATTTTTTATTGCAAAAGGAAATAGTTCTTCTTACAATATGTCCTCCAGTCTTACTAGGGAAAAATCCCTTTGTTCTTCTTAGTCTATTACATTTATACAAAAAGAGTGGAATGGTTGGGCTGCCCAAAGTAGCCTTTGGGCTTCCCAACCTTTCATTTTCCCCAACGTTTTACTTTTTCAAACGTCTTTTCAAAATATTAAAAAATACAAAGGTGACCCATCCCTTACGAAGAGGGCCCCGCTTGGATTTCTAGGAACTTCTTCCATGCTGCAGCTTCACTAGCAATGCCTTCAAAAGTGCTAGGCTCCAAAAATTGAATATTTATCTCAAATTGCTCGGCCTGATTCTCGATAGCTTCGATCCTTGCTGGGCTCAAATGAAGCTGATCTTCCAAAAATTGTACACTAACAGCTGGGTGGCCCACTTCATTCTTCAAAACTAGGTCATCAATGGCCTTGATCTGTTGCGTCCTCGCCTCTACATCCTGATATCTACTCTGTAATATTTCTATGAAGGTTTCATGGTCTGGGAACTCATCAATCTTATGTTCAGCATCTGTCTGACACCGGTTGAATGTATTAAGGAGCCTCCTGAAGTATTCTGAGCATGCTCCTTGCGTCCTTTTGACAGTCTTCTTGAATTCTTCCGTGGTCTTGACAACGAACTCTACTAGGTCATGATCTCTTTTTAGGGCTTGATGGTCTTTGGCTGGTAGCTCTACTGGAGTCTCTGCATTGTTCTCCAGCCTTGCCATTCTGGCATTCAAAACTTCAATAACATCCTGGGATCTGTCGAAAAAGTAGGAGGAGGTCTTCATGATTTCTCCTAACAGGCTGTCAATCTAAAGGACCTTACACCTTTCCTCCTCTAGAGCAATCTATACCTGGAGAATTCTAGATTTCTGGGCCAAGATATGTTCTTTGAATGGCTGGAGAAACGAAGAGATCTATTCCTGATGTTCCTTTCTCAGGTCTTGGGAGTGCATATCATTGGCTGTCAAGATGATCTTCTGATGCTCTTCTAGCTCCTCCACCTTTTCCAGTAACTACTCCTTCTCCTTCTTCAACTCTTGATCTTCTGCTTGCACTTTCTCAAGTTGTTCTTGTGTAGTCTCCTGAGCCTATCTCTCTTCATGTAGGGCCTACAATTCAGCTTCAGCAGTCTTCATCTCCCTCTGTAAGTGTTCAAATTTCCGCTTCAACTTGTTTCCTTCCTCTCTTTCTTTCTTCAGGTATCTTTCAGCTGAGCAGAGGATTTCTTATATGACTCCAGCTCAGTCATCACCTTGTCTATGTTATCTTCTGAGGCATGTAGTATTGCGGTCCCGGCCCTCAGGGTAAGACTTGGATCTAGGTCTGTTCCTAGCATAACAGTAGCATTTGTTATCATTTTTCCAAGCGTACCTTCTGCTTCTACCTTCCTTTCTGTCCTCTTCATTATTCTCTTGGTGTCCCTATCAAAATAAACAGTATTGAAGTCAGGGACTTCTTTTCCCTTTTCCTACACAAATGGGACCAGCATGAGCATGGGAACCCTGGGTATGCTAGTATCGTGTACTTGAGGGGTATGTACCTCGGGGTGCTCCACCTCCTGAGTCTACCCTGCTGCTGTCTCAAAAGCTAACTGCTGTGTCAATTTTATCCTCTCAGCTTCTTGCCTTTGAAGCTCCTCATCGAGCTTTCTCTTTGCTTCCTTTGTTTCTTTTCTAGCTGCTTCCTCTGCTTTCTCTATTGCTTCTTGAGCAGCTCTTCTTTCTTCTTCTAAATGATGACTTTCTGCAGCTTCCTTTTCCAACCTCTGGGATTCTTCATTTCGCTTTTTGGCTTCTTCTTCAGCCCTTTTCTATTCATCCCCCTTTCCACCTTTGGTGGTAATCTTTTTCTTAAATATTATGTTCAGTGCCGTCATGTTAGGGGCATTTCGGAAGACAGATTCTTCCTTATCAAAGGGATGAGTATACTCAAAATGTACTTTGTGTTCTTTACAATGCTCCACTACTTTACCGTGAGTATCATTCCTTCGGAAAGGCATATCACCAAAATGGAACTTCCCCAATTCCTCTATGAATTCAGCAGTTTGTTTCACCCTGGTAAATTTGTAGCTACCTAACTTGAATGGTAAAGGAGGGTATGTGGTCTTCTTGTGTTCGAACAAGAAACTACCTATTCCGTTAATGAACACCTGCCTGACTGCCTCTTTATGGACTATATAATCCGTTGCATATTTGGGCAGCAGTAAAGGTGTCTTTGATCCTCCAAACATTCTGAAATACATGCCATTGTCAGTCAAGAAATAGTCTGCATGTTCTTCTATTACATGCATGGCACCTTCTGACATACAGTCACATTTCTTCCAAAAAATGAGTGTGTAGAGTGGCATAATGAAGTGCTCACAGACCTCTCTGTAATGGCTATGATACTGGTGAGCCCACAATGGTCTATAAGCGGCATACACAGGCATTCTTTCCCTGTCCCAGATGCACTTGAGACCGGGGAAGGGATGGTTACACAATATGCAATCTATCAATATTGAACTCATGTAAAACTCCGATATTTTCTTGGAATCTCCCTCCAAGGCTGAGGTCACGCAAGAAGAAAGACTGCTGGACACCATGCTGGCCCAGTTGAAGACTGTGCCTTGGGTTGCCACATGGAAAATAATTGGTATCCATTCAAGTTTAAAGAGTCTGCCATGAGCTCTCCCAAAGATCCTATTCAGCATCAGAGCGATAAATCTGTAGGGAACCCTCAGGCTTGCTGTATCATACTCATTGGTCGGTCTGTGTCGAAAAAGATTTCCCTGCAAGAGCATTTTCTTAAGAGTTTCCACCATGTCCATTCTAATGCTATCCAGCCAATCGTCAGATAAAAAAACTGGGTTTCTAGTAGGTGATAGGCCAACGCCACATATCCAGAGCTAAATGCAGCATAGCCATGTCCTTCAGCATTCCCTATGATCATTGTGGTTGTATCTACTCAGGGCAAAATCCAGCCAATTACCTTAGAGCATGGGAACAGCTCTGGTCTGGTGGCAACTTTCATGATAGAAGATTTCTCTATGTTAGCATAGATAGATTCTTCTTCGAGGCCCGTGTCGGGAACCTCCCTGCGGGAAATCAATCTATATATTTCACCCCATTTGTACTCGGGCTCAACACCAGAAACACATTGAGTGTCTTCATATATGTATTCAGTCTTTGTTTCAGCTTCTACTTCTGGCACTTCTTCCACCACTGGGGCCTTCTTCTTTTGTCTTTTGGACATGGTGGATTTGAATTCTTCCTGCCATATATAACATTGTAACATTGAGAAGTTCAAGGTGCATACATTTATATGACAGTGTGTAGCATTTTATTCTTTCTATGTATACCATGACAGAAACTAGTCGATGAAACTAATATATAAGCTTGCATAACCTGACTGACCTGACTAACAAGACTATTACAGCCAAATGCACACCATTTAGTGATCTTGTTTATATCTTAGCATGATGCAAAACATTATTGTACGATATTAATCATTCCATCAACCATCTTCTAGACTGCAACAAACTACATCTATGTGCAAGGTGCCATTTTCATGTGTTTTAACGTGATAACAAGTAGGGAAGCAAATCCATGCATGTACAGTCAAAAAATGCCCTGACCATCAAAACCATTAAAATACAAGATGCAGTGCTTGGTAACCTAGTCTGTGCATAGCAATTAAAGAAACTGATTGAATGAAGCTATATGCAGTATGACTGTGTGAGTCTCCTATGTTTTCAATACCAAACATCTTAACAACCAATAGCCTAGCAGGATTAAACTCAATGGGGACTTTTGCGGTTCGTGGGAGAAAAATTACATCAAACTAACTACCCCTTCCACTCTCTGCGGGTACTACTTCCATCTTGCCGCAATTAAATCTCATATCGAAACCACTACCCATGCGAAACCAAAACACGACATATCCCTGCTAACCGGCTAGGGTTTCAAATGACCGAGCCTAACTGGACTACGTGAGACAGCGTGAGCACATAGACTGGGGTTCGAGCCCATGGGCAATATGGATCTCGAGCAAAAAGATGAACTACCAAAATCCACAGGAAAACACCACAAAGACTCCCCTACACCTTACTGCCACACATGGGGCAGCTAGGTGCAAGCGGCGTAACAGCCACCTGCACCAAACCCCCACCCAGTGGGGCTGTGCACCAATGGCCGCAGGTAGAGAAATACTCTGTGGGTCAAAAATGCCCATGCTAGCAGTTAGAATACCCCCTTCCCTCTATTATATATGCATACATCTAATGGGTGAAGGAAGCAATCCTAAGCAAGACTAACTCCATCAATCCTTATCAAATGCTTCAAAAGGAATGGGAGAAGGTGAATAAACCTACCTGGCATGGACGTATCCGATGGGGTGAAAGCGGTCGGGCTTCCTCAACTACCACCTAGATGCGAGTACCAGCACGTTGGTCCACGAGCTTCGAGGGGTCGACAACGCAGGATGATCATGATAGTTCGAGCCAAAACAAACAATAAAATAATCCACCTCACTTCTCCCTATATATAAAATGGTTCGCACATGGGAAGACTTAACGGATCGAACGAGAAACAATTCCGGATCGGAAGGTGAGAACTCAAATCCTTTCGCAACGATGGAAAGCCACAACATCAACCCGTCCGCAACGGTGAGCAACGCGTGTGAAAATAATGATCGGACGTCGGTGGCCTTTTGGGTTGGAAGCCAACAGCTTAAACTCCTCCACAACGGCAGACACTCATAACAAAACACCATCCGCAACGGCGGAGAGAGCGATGGTAAAAGGCTCCGATACACAGCCAAAAGAAAACCAAAAACATAAGTCGGAAAGAAATATAAAGTCAAAACCCAAATTGATCCGCAATGGTGAAGGCCAAAAGCGAAGATCCGTCCACAACGGCGAACAAGGAAATAATCATACCTTCCGACGTAGAACCAAAAACCACCCGCAACGGCGGAAAAAGACAAGGAAAAAAACTCCGCAACGGTGGGAAATTCAAATGGACAAACTTCTGATTCAGAATGGCTTCAAAGTTATTCAAAAGGCAACGATAAGCTTGATTATGCATGGGATTACTTTAAGCATTAAGGAAAACATCAGATCGATTGATAGAGCAACCCAAGCGCTCGAAAATGTTCCAAAAGTCATTAGACCAAATAAGGAAGAAAATCAAACTAATCCAAAGCAGAGGAGGGTCCTAAATTTTTTTAGAATTTTGGGAAATTGTTGCAGCTACAACAATTGGCGACTACCTGGTGAACCCCAGATCTCTGAATTAACTCCTTCCCAGGGCAAGACTATCTGACTAAAATGAAATCTTCTAAACGCTTGTATTCCTAAGCAAACAAAATAATGCATTTAAATTATTTGAAGAGGTCCGTTCTTTCGGGAGATGGTAACATCAGGAGTGTTTTAAGTCTGAATAACTCTTTTGAGGCCAACTAAATGAGGTTTATTTTTCCTGTCCTCGGGTGGTTTACAGCTTTGGACACCACATGATTGTAACAGAATGTAAACAGTATTATCCTTTTGTTCCCCATTCCCATGCCAAATGCACTTTTGTGCCTTTTGAAATTTAGTTCTTTTGATATGAGTCCTCTTGCAAGCCGTTCCTACTAAATTTTAATTCAGGATCCTCTATCCCATAGTGCCCTTTTGTGTGAACAATGTACTTCCTATTTCAGTTCACGGACGGAGAGGATCTTGTGGCCATTTAGTACTTCATGCTTTGATATTTTGCTTTGATAGGTGTTGCTTTCTTTGAGGAGTTTTGAATCTTGATAGCTCATTGCTTTTCTTAATATAAGACATGGGATCATTTATATATGATATACTGCTTTACTCTGCTTCCTTTCTGTGGGTCTTTTGCTGTCACCCCTTTGGATATTTAAGATGCGAAATGGATGGAGCCTCGAAATAGTATTACAGACCTCTTTTACTTCTGTGTTATTTACAGGGGTTAAGTAAGACTTCAATTAATGCATAGCCAGTTAGGAATAATGCGTCTAGAAGATATTCTATATTTTAAAGCACAGTCTCTCGCTCAAGATTTTAGTTAATACAGAACCTTGATGTTTCCATTGCAACCAAAATTTTTCCTCTTTATTGAAAACCAAAAGAAAAACTAGCAAAGCAGTAAATCAAAAAGAAAACAATATTAAACCAATTAACAAAAGAAAGCAGCCTCAAAGCATTAAAGAAAGCAAACAATTTATTTATGTACAAAGCAACAGAAAGAAAAAAAAATTTACCCACTCCTGAAAAAATATTTTTTAAATCTAGAGAGTTAAAGGGTGGGCTGGATCACAGACATGGAACACCTAACCATGGTCTAGCTGTGCTATTTTTGAAACTGAACCCATGTCTACAATTCTATAATCATCTCTTACAGCATGAGGAAGTTGAAGGAGCTCAAGCTGAGTGTCATTCATATAGCTAGCCTTTCTTGAAGTAAGATGTCTTAACTCTAGCTCAGTCAAATAATTTCCCAGAACAGACTCAGAAGATTCATTTCCCTCTCCTAGCTTAGTGACATTATTTTCATATAGGGCTCTCTTAATATCTTAATCAGGTTTGGGCTGCCCTTCTGAGGTAACCATAAGTGAGACCAATCTGAAGCAAAATACCCATTCAGTCTTGCTGTCCAATCTCAGTTCAGGATCATTCTATAGCCATCAGGTATGTCTGCTACTACAATATCAATGTAATGACATATCCTTTCATTTGCAGACAATCGAATCAAAACATTTTCCATCTCCCCCACTACTTTGACACTAGTCTTGTCTAGTTGAGTGACATCCCAAAGAGTAGGTTTTAGATTCCCATTAAGTTTTTTGCAGACTGCCAGAGGCATAACATTCATCGATGATCCAGAGTCTACCAAGCAATTATGCACATTGTGATTCAGCATCTCTAGGGTCAAAAGGAAAGGTGGGGCGTTAGTTTTCCTTGTCCTGATTAATTCGATCTTTTCTTCCACTGGTTGGTTTTTTGTAGGCATCTCCTCTTTAAGTTTGTCATCCTTTTCTTCCTCCTCATCGTCCATAGGTTTAGCAGGTTCAACGAGTGTCTCTGTTTCCTGTTTGCAATTAGTGGCTTCAGGTGTGTCATCTTTAACATTCATAGCTACTTGTCTCCTGACATTTTCTTGCAAATTTTTTACCTTTGGAAGTATTGCATTGCCCTTAATTTCTAGCTTCTTATCTTTTGTGGCCAGAGGTGTATATGGAGATTTGAGGGCATCTTCCTCTATGTTGAAAAGCGAAGCACCATTCCATAAGAGCATGGCATCATCATCTCGCTTCTCTATGGTCTGTTCTTATCCTCCTTTTTCACCACTATCTTCGGTCAATTTGGAGTTCAGCAACTTATTCATTATCAAAGACATTGAATTCAACCATTGAGGGCACTTCTTCTCAGAGTGAGGTTGCTGGTGAAAAGTACAGAAATTATCCCCCCCTATCTCTGTTATATTTATTGAGGCCAAATTTGGGGAAGGGATTTTCCATTGGTTATTATCCTCTCTTTTCGGATAGTAGGGTTTATAAGTTTTCTGAATGTCCCTTTCCTTTTCCAGGTCTATTATTCGGTTGTAAAGCTTCTGCATTGTTTTCATCATTCTCTCAAGGTCATGTGAGTGCTCCTCTCTGGGTTTGGACAACACCAGAACTCTTTTATCTGCAGTGTTCTCTCCAGGTAGATCAGGATAATCTTCTACACTTTCCCTCTCAGCCTCTACTCTTTCGGCCTCTTCATAAGTCTCAATCAATGTGGGTTTGGCTTTCATCTTGCCAAACATAGCTAGCTCAAGCCCTAGGGCTGATGTATAATACTCAATTAAGACCTTGTCTGAGGGTCTGTCAGCTTCAGAGAATTTCTTTAGGTATATTGAAAATCACTGAGTGAAAACATGTACTTTCTCATTCTTCTATTTTCTTAACAAACCAAGACCTTTCATTAATGAGGCATGTGTTTTTTGGGTGGTGTATTTACTTCTGAAAACCTTCTCGAAGGTGTCCCAATCAGGAATAGAATTTGTAGGGAGACTGAAATACCAGGATGTTGCTGCTCCTTTCAGGGTGTGAGGGAACAGTCTACAAACCACATCTTCATATTCCCCAGCCCTTAGCCCTTCTAATGCTAGATAAAAACTTTGCAGGTGATCGTCTACAGCAATCCTTTCTTCGGGGTCAAACTTAGGCAACAGCTTATCAAAGGCTTGAGGCAGGTTATGCAAAGGCGGTGTAAGGTTCAAAGGGGTTCTTGCTCTCCATGCAGGAAATGGGTTGGGCTGATTTACATTTATGCCAGCCATAAGCGCAGCTACGAGAATGAGAGTCTTGAGCAAAGAACAACGCAGGATGAGAAAAGGCTTTCTTTCTTCAAGGTATAACCGAAACCTGTGAGTACCTAGGTCAGGCTGAAAGCTTCAAAAATCCGCTGGTAAGGTAATCCTGGGAAAAGTAATTTTCCACGGCCAATCATGCACTGGCGTCCCTCCTTCTAGCACCAATTCTGTTGGGGCCTGGAAATTCGCAGGCGACAACAGTAAAGGATTCTCCCCAATCAACGTTCCCAACTAGCCCGTTGACTGTTTGGTATAGGGAATCTGTCCGGTTTACGGTCCAGCCACCATAGGTCAAAGTAACAAAACAAAAGGTTTTACTGGTTGCGGCCCAGTCCACCGAGTTTTTGTAGTTTTTTTACTTAATGCATGCAATGCAAATGCCTAACTAACAATGCAGGGTGATGAGGATGCGGGGAGCGTCACAATGTGATGCGTAGGTTCTTACCTCTCGTCTTAGGCTCGCAAGCGTCTACATCACATATGCAAGAATGAGACAAACTACTATCCATCTAACTAACTATCTATGCACCTATCCCTGGGGAGCCAGAATATGATTTATTTATGAGTAATGTGGATTATTCATGCATTATAAACAAAAATTACAGGTAGCTGATATTCTTATCTACAACACATGAAAGATTTAAAGATAATCCAACAATCAGATAGCTAATTGTTATATAAGAAACATGCATTACTCTTGGTGAACTTTCCACAAAATAAATCAGAAATCATTCAACAAGACATAGGTCATAAAGTTAGAACGATCTCACGGTTCATGGACACAAGCTGAAAAATAAAGTCGTTCATCTTTCGGCCATCCATTGCATAACATTAGGAAATTTCACATCTCTTTCTCCAACAGGAAAACTGTAATTTTTTATTGCAAAAGGAAATAGTTCTTCTTACAATATGTCCTCTAGTCTTACTGGGGAAAAATCCCTTTGTTCTTCTTAGTCTATTACATTTATACAAAAAGAGTGGAATGGTTGGGCTGCCCAAAGTAGCCTTTGGGCTTCCCAACCTTTCATTTTCCCCAACGTTTTACTTTTTCAAACATCTTTTCAAAATATTACAAAATACAAAGGTGACCCATCCCTTACGAAGAGGGCCTCGCTTGGATTTCTAGGAACTTCTTGCACGCTGCAGCTTCACTAGCGATGCCTTCAAAAGTGCTAGGCTCTAAAAACTGAATATTTATCTCAAATTTCTCGGCCTGATTCTTGATAGCTTCAATCCTTGCTGGGCTCAAACGAATCTGATCTTCCAAAAATTGTACACTAACGGCTGGGTGGCCCACTTCATTCTTCAAAACTAGGTCATCAATGGCCTTGATCTGTTGCGTCCTAGCCTCTGCATCCTGATATCTACTCTGCAATATTTCTATGAAGGTTTCATGGTCTGGGAACTCATCAAGCTTATGTTCAGTGTCTGTTTGACACTGGTTGAATGTATTAAGGAGCCTCCTGAAGTATTCTGAGCATGCTCCCTACGTCCTTTTGACGGTCTTTTTGAATTCTTCTGTGGTGCTGACAGTGAACTCTACTAGGTCATGATCTCTTTTTAGGGCTTGATGGTCTTTGGCTGGTAGCTCTGCTGGAGTCTCTGCATTGTTCTCCAGACTTGCCATTCTGGCATTCAAAACTTCAAGAACATCCTGGGATCTGTCGACAAAGTAGGAGGAGGTCTCCATGATTTCCCCTAACCGACTGCCAATCTGAAGGACCTTACACCTTTCCTCCTCTAGAGCAATCTGTAGCTGGAGCATTCTATCTTTCTGGGCCAAGATATGTTCTTTGAATGGCTGGAGCAACGAGGAGTTCTGTTCCTGATGTTCCTTTCTCAAGTCTTGGGAGTGCATATCATTGGCTGTCAAGATGATCTTCTGCTACTCTTCTAGCTCCTCCACCTTTGCCAATAACTGCTCCTTCTCCTTCTTCAACTCTTGATCTTCTACTTGCACTTGCTCAATGTGTTCTTGTGTAGTCTCCTGAGCCTGTCTCTCTTCATGTAGGGCCTGTAATTCAGCTTCAGCAGTCTTCATCTCCCTCTGTAAGTGTTCAAATTTCCGCTTCAACTTGTTTCCTTCCTCTCTTTCTTTCTTCAAGGTATCTTTCAGTTGAGCAGAGGATTTCTTCTACGACTCCAGCTCAGTCATCACCTTGTCTATGTTATCTTCTGAGGCATGTAGTATTGCAGTCCCGGCCCTCAGGGTAAGCCTTGGATCTAGGTCTGTTCCTAGAATAATAGTAGTATCTGTTATCATTTTTCTAGCCATACCTTCTGCTTCTACCTTCCTTTCTGTCCTCTTCATTATTCTATTGGTGGCCCTATCATAATAAACAGTATTGAAGTTAGGGACTTCTTTTCCCTTTTCCTGCACAAATGGGACCAGCATGAGCATGGGAACCCTGGGTATGCTAGTATCAGGTACTTGAGGGTTCTGTACCTCGAGGTGCTCCACCTCCTGAGTCTGCCCTGCTGCTGTCTCAGAATCTGACTGCTGTGTCAATTTTATACTCTTAGCTTCTTGCCTTTGAAGCTCCTCATCGAGCTTTCTCTTTGCTTCCTCTGTTTCTTTTCTAGCTGCTCCCTCTGCTTTCTCTATTGCTTCTTGAGCAGCTCTTCTTTCTTCTTCTGAATGACGCCTTTCTGTAGCTCCCTTTTCCAACCTCTGGGCTTCTTCATTTCGCTTTTTGGCTTCTTCTTCAGCCCTTTTCTGTTCATCCCCCTTTCCACCTTTGGTGGTAATCTTTTTCTTAAATCTTCTATTTAGTGCCGTCATGTTAGGGGCGTTTCGGAAGACAGATTCTTCCTTATCAAAGGGATGAGTATACTCAAAATGTACTTTTTGTTCTTTACAATGCTCCGCTACTTTACCGTGAGTATCATTCCTTCAGAAAGGCATCTCACCAAAATGGAACTTCCCCAATTCCTCTATGAATTCAGCAGCTTGTTTCACCCTGGTGAATTTGTAGCTACCTAACTTGAATGGTAAAGGAGGGTATGCGGTCTTCTTGTGTTCGAACAAGAAACTACCTATTCCGTCAATGAACACCTTCCTGACTGCCTCTTTATGGACTATATAATCCGTTGCATATTTAGGCAGCAATAAAGGTGTCTTTGATCCTCCAAACATTCTGAAATACATGCCATTGTTAGTCAAGAAATAGTCTGCATGTTCTTCTATTACCTGCATGGCACCTTCTGACATACAGTCACATTCTTTTCGGAAAATGAGCGTGTAGAGTGGCATAATGAAGTGCTCACAGACCTCTCTGTAATGGCTATGATACTGGTGAGCCCACAATGGTCTATAAGCGGCATACATAGGCATTCTTTCCCTGTCCCAGATGCACTTGAGACTGGGGAAGGGCTGGTTACACAATATGCAATCTATCAATATTGAACTCATGTAAAAATCTGATCTTTTCTTGGACTCTCCCTCCAAGGCTGAGGTCACACAAGAAGAAAGACTACTGGACACCATGCTGGCCCAGTTGAAGACTGTGCCTTGGGTTTCCACATGGAAAATAATTGGTATCCATTCAAGTTTAAAGAGTCTGCCATGAGCTCTCCCAAAGATCCTATTCAGCATCAGAGCGATAAATCTGTAGGGAACCCTCAGGCTTGCTGTATCATACTCACTGGTCAGTCTATGTCGAAAAAGCTTTCCCTGCAAGAGCATTTTCTTAAGAGTTTCCACCAGGTCCATTCTGATGCTGTCCAGCCAATCCTCAGATAAGAAAACCTGAGTTTCTGGTAGGTGATAGGCCAACGCCACATATCCAGGGCTAAATGCAACATAGCCCTATCCTTCAACGTTCCCTATGATCATTGTGGTTGTATCTACTCGGGGCAAAATCCAACCAATTACCTCAGAGCATGGGAATAGCTCTGGTCTGGTGGCAACTTTCATGATAGAAGATTTCTCTATGTTAGCATAGATAGATTCTTCTTCGAGGCCCGTATCGGGAACCTCCCTGCGGGGAATCAATCCATATATTTCACCCCATTTGTACTCGGGCTAAACACCAGAAACACATTGAGTGTCTTCATATATGTATTCTGTCTTTGTTTCAGCTTCTGCTTCTGGCACTTCTTCCACCACTGGGGCCTTCTTCTTTTGTCTTTTGGACATGGTGGATTTGAATTCTTCCTGCCATATATAACATTGTAACATTGAGAAGTTCAAGGTGCATACATTTATATGACAGTGTGTAGCATTTTATTCTTTCTATGTATACCATGACAACAACTAGTCGATGAAACTAAGATATAAGCTTGCATAACCTGACTGACCTGACTAACAAGACTATTACAACCAAATGCACACCATTTAGTGATCTTGTTTATATCTCAGCATGATGCAAAACATTGTTGTATGATATTAATCATTCCGTCAACCATCTTCTAGACTACAACAAACTACATCTATGTGCAAGGTGCCATTTTCATTTGTTTTAACGTGATAACAAGTAGGGAAGAAAATGCATGCATGTACAGTCAAAAAATTCCCTAACCATCAGAACCATTAAAATACAAGATGCAGTGCTCGATAACCTAGTCTATGAATAGCAATTAAAGAAATTGATTGAACGAAGCTATATGTAGTATGACTGTGTGAGTCTCCTATGTTTTCAATACCAAACATCTTAACAACCAATAGCCTAGTAGGATTAAACTCAACGGGGACTTTTGCGGTTTGTGGGAGAAAAATTACATCAAACCGACTGCCCCTTCCACTCTCTGCGGGTACTACTTCCATCTTGCCGCAATTAACTCTCGTATCAAAACCACTACCCATGCGAAACCAAAACACGGCATATCCCTGCTAACCAGCTAGGGTTTCAAACGACCGAGCCTAACTGGACTGCGTTGGACGGCGTGAGCACATAGACTGGGGTTTGATCCCACAGGCAATATGGATCTCAAGCGAAAATATGAACTACCAAAATCCATAGGAAAACACCACAAAGACTCCCCTGCACCTTACTGCCACACATGGGGCAGCTAGGTGCAGGCAGCATAACGGCTGCCTGCACCAAACCCCCACCCAGTGAGGCTATGCACCAAGGGCCGCAGGCAGAGAAATACTCTGTGGGTCAAAAATTCCCATGCTAGCGGTCAGAATACCCCCTTCCCTCTATTATATAAGCATACATCTAACCGGCGAAGGAAGCAATCCTAACCAAGACTAACTCCATCAATCCTTATCAAATGCTTCAAAAGGAATGGGAGAAGGTGAATAAACCTACCTGGAACGGACGTATCCGATGGGGCGAAAGTGGTCGGGCTTCCTCAACTGCCACCTAGATGCGAGTACCGGCACGGTGGTCCACGAGCTTCAAGGGGTCGACAGCGCAGGATGATCACGATAGTTCGAGCCAAAACAAACAATAAAATAATCCACCTCACTTCTCCCTATATATAAAATGGTTCACACGTGGGAATACTTAACGGATCAGATGAGAAACAATTCCGTATCGAAAGGTGAGAACTCAAATCCTTCTGCAACAGAGGAAAGCCACAACATCAACCCGTCCACAACGGCGAGCAAGGCGCGTGAAAATCATGATCAGACGTCAACAGCCTTTTGGGTCGGAATCCAATAGCTTAAACTCCTCCGCAACGGTGGACACTCAACAAAAAACACCGTCCGTGACGGTGGAGAGAGCGATGGTAAAAGGCTCCAATACACAGCCAAAATAAAAACCAAAAACATAAGTCGAAAAGAAAGAGAAAATCAAAGCCCGAACTGATCCACAATGGTGGAGGCCATAAGCAAAGATCCGTCCGCAACGGCGGACAAGGAAATAATCATACCTTCCGACGTAGAACCAAAAACCACCCGCAACGGCGGAAAAAGACAAGGCAAAAACCTCCGCAACGGTAGGAAATTCAAATGGACAAACTTCCAATTCAGAATGGCTTCAAAGGTATTCAAAAGGCAACGATAAGTTTGATTATGCATGGGATTACTTTAAGCATTAAGGAAAACATCAGATCGATTGATAGAGCAACCCAAGCGCTGGAAAATGTTCCAAAAGTCATTAGACCAAATAAGGAAGAAAATCAAACAAATCCAAAGCAGAGGAGGGTCCTAAATTTTTTTAAAAATTTGGGAAATTGTTGCAGCTGCAATAGTACCATATTGGATCTTTAAAGAGGAATCATCTGCCAGATCAATCCTCCCCATTGGAGAGATTTTGGACCACCGAAATCCTAGATCACCCTATAGGTAAGTGAGGGTACCACTTCCTCACCATCCCAATCTCCATAAATCCTGGCTTGCCTAGAATCTGCATATTAGTCTCCTTGTCCATGACCAAAGGAGGTTCATACCATTTAAAATTCTTTGCATATGCAACTGGAGATAAGTTCAAACATGAAAGAACGTTTACACTTCTTTTCAAAGATCTCAAAACGATCATAAACAAAATTGAGCTTTTTACCTTTCAATCTTCCCTTGGTGATCTGCAACCAAATGTGTTTTTCAAATTCAAAAGGATGATGGTTTTCATGTCTATCTTTGCAAATTGCCTGACTCTTCTCCTATTGTTCTTGCACTATCTACTGCACTGCTTTCTTTGCATCATGATGTCCAACTCTAACATCTTTTGTGCCAAAAGAAAAGTCTACAGGTGACTTCAACAGATAACAAAAATAAGTCTGAAAAGGAGATTTAATGCACTGCATGTGCTGCAAATAATCATGAACAGTCTTTTGCATAATCATCCGATTCATGCCAAGATTTGGAAGAGGCATGCTTCGCTACAACTGCACTTCATGATGTACATCTCTATTAAGTGATAATCTTTCAGGTCCCTGTAACAAAGCACCATACTCGGGAACACATTTAATTAATTTAATTCCATGTTCCACCAATGATTCACCTTTAACAACCATTAATGCAAACTTCCTACTAGCATTCACTATCATTTTCATTTGACTTGTAGTGACTAATGCTATATTTGTTTTCATATGATGTGCACGAACAATGTATTCCACACCACCTTTAAAGAGATGATATTTGTTCTGCTCTCTATAAAATACTGCTTTATGGTCATACAAATATGGACTCCCAAGTACAATTCCACAAATGTCTAGTGGTACTACATCTAGTTCTACCTCATCCATAAACTTTTTAGTGATTGAAAATTTCAAAACACATTTCTTTGTAACTTGCAATTGTGTATCATTAGTAACCCAACCAAGAGGATAGGGTTTTTCATGAGGCATAGTAACTAAATGCAATCTCTTAACCACTTCTTCTGATATCAAATTCACTTGAGAACCACTATCAAACAATGTATCAAACTTTGTATGATTTGTAATGACACGAACATGAAACAGTTCACTTCTTCTTTTATCACCATGCATAGAAGTGGATAGCAGATTTGTACTTGTACTTGCACATGAATTAGAACTTGAACTTGCATCAATGGAAAGAGATATACCGTCATCTTTACCTCGGATCCCTATTGCTGTGATCTTATTCTCATCACCTGAATCAGATCCCAAGTCTTGAATGATTGCTGCAATAGCTGCTTGATTATCCTTATCTTTGTTTTTATTTCTTCCCATCCACTTTGGCTTTAATTCTGGATGAAGTTTCCAGCGCTTTGAAACATCATGCCATTTCTGACAATGTGAGCATGTGGGTCTCTCACCCTCTTTCGTGATGGTAGCTGTTTCCTTTCCCTTATCTTTGCTTTTATCTTTGTTGTAAAATTTAGATGACTTCTTCATAAACGAATCATCATCATGCTTACCCCTAGCTTCTAAATGTGTAGCTTGAACACATACATCATCCAAATTACTGGGGTTAAACATCAACAAAGTATGTCGCAAATAAGAATGCATGCCACCAATATATTTAAGAAGAGTTTCTTGCGTATCCAATGCAACATTCAATGCAATAGCCTTCTTTCGGAATTCATGAGTATAATCTTGAATACTTTGTCCTTTAGCTTGTCTAAAAGTTTGCCAGCTCATTATTAATTGCTGCATATGACCTAAAGGATAAAATTGCTTCCTTAATACTTCAATGAATTCATTCCAAACTGAAATAATTTTACCATTCTTTCAAAGATCTTGTTGAATATTGCTCTCCCACCAAGTAAGAGCCATTCCACTCATTCTCAAAGTGGCCAATTGAATCCTGGAAGGGTCATCATTAATGCCCTGTACCCTGCAATATACTTCAAGCTGCTTGATCCAATTGTCTAATTTTTCAGCATCTACATCTCCATTATAAATAGGTAATTCAAATTTTACATCCAATTTGAAATAAGGCATATTAGGACTTGCATTATTCGAATGAGAAGTATGAGAAGAAGAGAAAGTTTGATTAGTGTCAGGAGGATCACCATCACCTCCTACTCCTTTACCCTTTTCTTCCTTCTTCACTTCTGCATCTCTGGATGAAGATCCTTCTTCTTTCTTCTTCCTTTCTGCTCGCTCATCGAGTAGAATTTCCATCATGGATTTCATGCTCATAAAAGCCTCCAGAAACTCAGTTTCAAAAATGACAGGTTTTTCCCGTTCAATATGTCCTTCTTCTTCCCCTCGTGGAGAAGACATGGTTCTTGAGAATGTTCTCCTGGAGCCAATCTCAGGATCTCCTTCAACTAATTCTCCTTCACCAAGCTTTAACCTAGACCTGGTAAGCATTCACAAACTCGCACAACATTCAACCAGCTCTGATACCATAATATGATCTGTAGGACCTCAACTTTAGTGCATTAAAAGTTTGTTGTAAAAGAATGCATGCAACAGGTTACTTAAAGGAACAACATTAACAAAAATTAAATGCTCAGAATAGGAATGAAAACCACAACACTGATAGATAGATACAAGGAAGAAAACACAGAAACAGAGTCACAAATAGAAGTTGATAATGGAGTTCACCCCCTCCACTGGGATACGTCTCCGGGTCCCTCTCCAATGGGTACCGATCCAATTAATGGCTTTAAATGGTACAAAATGGTTCTAGAAACAACTTCAGCAACTGTAAAACAGAATGCTGGATAGAAATTCTTTAAGACCTCCACTCTAGAACTTACATCTTGGACTTCAAAAGATAAAGAAGCCAAACTATAATAGAGAAATGGTCAACTTCTAAATACAAACAGCACTCTGGATAAATTGCAGCAAAACTCTCTTGCTATATTTTGTCTCTGTCAAAAGTAACTACAGAAAAATGTAAAACAGAAGGCTGAACAAAAATTCTTCAAGACTCCTCTCTAGAAATTACAATCAGGTCTTCAAAAGGCAAAGAAGCCCACATGTAACAGAGAATAGTCAACTTCAAAAGGAACAGCACATGGACAGTTTTCACAGCAAAATGCTCTCTCCAAGCTTCTCATCATAGAGAAACGTTGCACTACCGTTCACCAAAAACTCCTCGAATCGTTCCCCCCCGGAACCATCCCTGGTTCCTCTCCTTTATTACTCATCCTTGCCGTTACAAAGGAGCCAAAATGTCAAAGGAATGCGACTGTTCGCATCCCATGAAAACATGGCATCAAGACTGTTCATATGCTTTTCGTCGTTATTCCAGCTGTGGCATAACTACCAAGAAATCTTGCCAAAGTGTTACAGCTAAGCCGTGTGTTATACACCTGAGTGGCACCTCTCCGTCTGAGTGCTGATATCCCTCATGTCGGCACACAAAAGGACACTTATGGATAGAGGTTTGCCCTTAACACTATAGCTTGGCTTGTCATGAAATACATTCTACCTTCATCCAGCTAGTTACTTTTCCATTTTTCCATGTTGGGATGTATTCGTGACTCTCCTTTTAGACAAATCATGCATCATTCGCGAGTCTCCCTTACAGCAAGTTGCGAATCCATGTATTCGCGGGTTGCACTTATACAGAGTCGTGAATCATTCACGGGTTGCTCTACTACATACTCGCGAATGTTCTTCTTAACATGAAAACATAAAATCATGCGCTAATGGGAGTTTAGTTAAGTCATTTTACTTAATCTTCCTAACTGCTACAACTTCCTCAACCTTCGAGAATTGCCTTATTTCACCCATATAAATATAGGCCTTGGGGAAGGTTGTAGGGACTTACACTTTGGAGAAAAGTTATGCTGGTGGATTGTTTATAGAAGTCTTTGGAGCAGTGAAACTCAGAATCCTTTGGTGACAGAGGAGTCCTTGTCTCAGACGTTTGGTTGTACTCTGAACTTTCTCATTATTGATAATAAAGAGATTACTTCTTCCACATGTGTCTCATATACCTTGGTTTGATAATTGTTTATGTTACACTATGTCATATTTGATTTATCTAACCTGCTAACATATATATATGAATCATACTATATTTGGAAGACTGTCTCTGAACAGGTGAAAGAGGAGTGAACCTTGAATACTTTGGAAGTGGAGAAAATCGGAAGAGGACTAGCAAGGATCGAACTTCGTTTAACAAGTAAGTTCTTCTAACCCTCCTATTTCCTATTCTGCAATTTAGAAGTCAATTGTCTGCAAGTGTTTGAGTATGTTGGTAACCCCCGACCTATGATTATTAGGTGCATAATCCCTTACAACACCGTGTCATGCACATTGCAGTGTTTGAATCGGAGGTTGTAGTCATCTGCTCGTCCACCGTTGCGGAAGCGGATAAGCAACGGGCTCCGACAGTCTCAATTGCAATCAGCTGTCAGCTGGTTTTCGAGTTGGAGGCTTTAGTTACTTTGTTTTCCGTAGTTTTGGATGGCGCACCACTTCTTTTTCCGATTCCGTCGAGTTATTTCGCCGATCTTTTAAGTTTTGGGCTTCCGCCGTTGCGGCTGCTGGAAGCGTTGTTCTTCCGATCAAGCTTGTGGTTGTCATTGCGGACTGCTTATCGCTCTGAATTCTGATCCGTACGAATGTCCGTTAAGCTTCCATCATTGCAAAAGGAGAAGTCTTTTATCTATCCGCCATTGCGACTCCCGAATCGCTCCGGCTTCCGATCCGTCCAAACGTCTTTAAGTTTTCGCCGTTGCGGAAGGGAAAAGGCTTGTGAGCCCCGCCGTTGCGGAAGGAAGAAGCTTTGTGAGCTCCGACATTGCAGAATGGGAAAGGCTTGCGAGCCCCACCATTTCGGAAGGGGAAATGCTTCCGACCTCCAATGTTGCGGAAGGAGAAAGGCTTGCGAGCCCCGCCGTTTCGGAAGGGGAAATGCTTCCGACCTCCAATGTTGCGGAAGGAGAAAGGCTTGCGAGCCCCGTCGTTTTGGAAGGAGAAATTCTTCTAACCTCCGATATGTGTATTTTTGCCGTCCATTTTTTTTTTCCAACCACGGTTTCTGAACCATGTACCATATTGGATCTTTAAAGAGGAATCATCTGCCAAATTAGTACAAAATCCAAATCCTTTTGGAGTTTTCCTTGACATGGATCCGACTCATTTGACT
>LPNX010936273.1:20953-155352 GCA_001517045.1 Pseudotsuga menziesii | reverse complement strand
TAATGTGTGTTTGAATGAATATTTTATCCATTGGATTATGTCAAATGCTTTTACATTATTGATTATATATGCTATAATAGATCTAACACCATGATATATAGAATTCTTGTATTGTTTACTTGTTGTTGAGAAAGTAATCTATCAATTCAAGCTAAAGTTGGAAAGCTCAACGGGGATCTACTTCAACCGTCTGGAATAAGGTACGAGCTCTGATCCTTTAGTGTTAGACATTTTATTTCTATTTCATATTGGAAAGGATTGATTTCTGGAGTTAAGCTATCTGTTGTGGTACCCCAAGCCATAGGAATTTCTCTCCGTAACAGAATTGGCGATTCCACTGGGGAGTTCCTAGTAGTTGTCCTTTGGGGTTTGTTTTCTTGACATTCAATGAATTTGAATTGCTCTTTCTCTCTTGTTTCTGTGTTGGGTCTGGGGGCATGTATGCCTGGTAGAGTCTGATTGGTGTGAATTTTGTCTCAGCCTATCTGTTTGCCTTGATTTTGTGCACCTTTCTTCTTGTACACGGGTTTTTAACTCACAGTCACGTATACACGTGGGTTTCTCTTCGATTTCCGCGTATAGAATCAGGTTTACTGCGAACAGTCGTGTATGCCCTTGTTTTTGCCTTTTTGTGGAATTTAAATAGTTGCTGGGTGAATTCTGATGCTTGCTGATTCTCCTTTGGCACTGCATGAGTCTGTTTATACCCTCATTTCTGACTAGAAACATTTTTTTTAGGCTAATTTTTTCTTTTCTAAAGAAGGTTCTTGTCATGGCATTTTCGATTTTTTGTTTGAGATTAGTGCATTAGAGTTCTTTTACCTTAGTGCTTTGCTTGAACTGTTTATGTGTGCTTGCAGAGTCTGGGGGTTGTAGAATCATTCTTTTTCTTTCTGCATCTCATTGTATTTCAAAAAATCCAAAAACATTTGCTTATCATCATGCATTGCATTTTGCATTTTGCATTGTACTTGCACTAGATTTGCTTTGGACTACTAGTTAGGACTTCATATAGGAAAATTTGCATTCATCATTTGAAGAGGATTTTTGCATTTCACGCAGTAGCATACCCTATTTTCATGGACACAATGCATTTGCATTGATTGTTAGGTGTGCATTTTGCTTCATGTTGCATCATAACTCCATTAGTTGCATGACCATATCCCGTTTTTGAGTAATAAAGCCAAATTAAAATCAACGCTAAATTAAAATGAACTACACTCTTTTCTTTTATAGGGTGCACCAACAAGCTTAGATTTTAGGATCTTGGAATAGTTCATTGTAAGTCAATTCTCCAAGATCACTAAACAACAACATGTATGTGTCTGTCTAGGTGAGTGTGTGAAATCCTTGGTATAACGAGTGTTTCTCAGGATCCTCCTCTCAAAAGGGAGTTAAGCACGAGGCAGTGTGAGCGGTTATTGATTGGGATGACCCCTAGTCATAAATGAGTAGCACCGGAGTTATTTCCAGGATTGTATTCGTATCTGGGGGCTCTTTCGAGACTTTCGGGCTTTGCTACCCTGCCCATACAGTCAATCCCGCCTATGACTGTCCGCCTGAGCATTGATTATATTGAGGTCACCTTAGTGGCCTTACCTAGGATATCGAGGGGGTACTTTGCAGGGGTTATTCTACGGGTGTCCCGTCCAGGTTGGGGTCAGACAGCACAGTTGCTTTATGCGTTGAAGCTAAGGGCCACAATAATTGGTTATGTACCTCCGCTTGTTGTGTATGGGAGTCTCAAGCCTCTCCTAGGCGAGACATACCTGCTTCATTCGGGAGCTCACTTATCCAGCCCTTGTTTGCTTGCATTTGGCTTTAGATTTTATTAGTGATTGCTCTGTGCATGATAGTTGGCCTAGGGTTGACGTAAATAGAGAGTCTTTGCTATTTTTTGAGTCATTGTGGATTCGGGTGTGGTTCCTCACTGTTCTCTCCTTTTAGTAGGGCTTCTACCTTCTACTTCTCCTCCTCCTTTGGGAGAGAGACCTAGACAGTCCAGGAAGACTATGTCACACATTGATTCACACACCATGGGAGATTCTTTAGAAGGAATTCCTGAACCACCTCCTCCCATTCATGTAGACGATGGGGAATTTACTCCTACTTACGATCCTTCACCCGACTTAGCTGAGTTAGGTCTTGTGATTTCTGAGATAGGAACCATGCATGATAGACCTACTCACTCTAGGGCTGATTCCCCATTGACGCGTTACCAGTATGGCATGCCAAAGGACGCCGAGACTCATTTTGAACCCACTAGTACCAACTATGGTAGTTATGGTATGACTGGTTTTCCTATGCATGATTTGACATTCCATGTCGAATCTGACTTCGAGCCTAACACTATGCTTGGGGGCACTCTCATTCCTTACCATGCAGAGAGGTTTGGGAGCACTAGTCACATTGCACCTTCCATCCCAGTGGTGGAAGTTACATATTATGTTCCTCCAAGGTCTAGGGTTAGTGATCCTATTAGGATACCAGATCCGAGATGAGTTACGATAGGGAACAGTACATACTTGATACTCAGATCCCTTCATCCTCTATACCTAGTTCTTCAAATGTTCACCCTCCACCTTATTCACGTGGTCCTTCGAGTCTGCACATGGCTACGAGTCACGTCCGTACTACGGTTACTAGACCTATTGTGTCTCAAGTCCACATACCGCCCGTTGCTTCGGGAGGTTATGTTCATGCTTCTAGAGGTCATATTACTACTTCCAATGCATATATCCCTACTTTCGGTATGTGTGTCCCTAGTTCTGGAACGTATCTTCCTACCTACGGAGTGTCTCATGGGGCATCGCACGCGATGACCTATGGACCCTATTATGGGACACAGTATGGACAGGGTTCTTCACCTTATGGAGGCGGGTATCAACAACCTTCTTATTCTCCTAATTACGGCTTTGTAGCTCCTAATAGTCAAGGTCCACCTCACTATGGTGCTTCTATGCCACCCTATATGGGTCATACGGGAGGAGGGAACTATGGCCAAGGCCATGGTGGTAACCAGACCTATGTGAATCAGGGAGTGGTCCATCGACCTCATCATCCTAGGCTCCCTTTCCTCACAATACTCAATCTTCCTGACTTGTCGATATTGACGAACGATCCTGTGGCTCACGACCTGGCTTGGTCGGCTATCCCTACCAAGCTTCCTTTGGACATACCTAAGTTCAAAGGAAAACTGGGGGAGGATCCAAGCGAACATGTTGCTACGTTCCACCTATGGTGCTCTTCGAATTCCTTACATCAGGACTCAATCTTTTTGAGACTATTTCAACGCACCCTCACAGGGCCTGCCACGAAATGGTATATAGAGTTACCTAGGGGTGCTTTCGCTTTGTTCGACGACCTTGCGATGAATTTTCTTAATCACTTCCAACTACCAGTGTGTTATAACGTTGGTACTGAGCTCTTGTCGACATTTCGGCAAGATAAAGCCACACATATATATGATCATATTCAAGAATGGCGTAGATGGAAGCAATTAATTAAAGCCTTTATACCGCCAGAATTCCTCCTCGAGTGGTTCCTCAAGTTGTTATTTCCGTATATAGCGAAGGGT
This sequence comes from Pseudotsuga menziesii, assembly GCA_001517045.1. Lineage (NCBI taxonomy): Eukaryota > Viridiplantae > Streptophyta > Pinopsida > Pinales > Pinaceae > Pseudotsuga > Pseudotsuga menziesii. Next base: position 151,775 of record LPNX010936273.1, on the reverse strand, counting down.
GTCTCTACATCCGGAGTGCAGAATGAGGAACAAGTGATCTTTAGGGTGCAGGAACTAGACTTGATCTATGCTCAGTCCGGTTTGTTGTATGAGATTATTCCCAACGCTCCGCGTTTCAGTTTCGACCCCAAAGTCAAACCTGGACCACATGCCGATGGAATTGTGGGTTGTGCAAGTGCGAAACCTGCAGATTCGGTTGCAAAACAAGTTAGTCAGTTGTCAATCAACCAATCTGCTTTGGGACAAGCTATGGCTTCGTCTCAACCCGCCCAAACGGTGAATGTACTTTTTGTGCAATCATCGGACCAGAAGGGTAACCAGCAGCCCGAACGGAATAGAAAAAAGGGTAAAAATAATCGTAAGGGTGGGAATAAGAACGATAATGCTAGCAATAATGACAAGAATGGTTGAAATGCTGGGGGTGAAAAGCAAGCTAAACGTAAGGTTAAGTTCCCTTGCAAGTTATGTAAGGACAATCACCTCACTTACTTGTGCCCTCGTATTGAGGAAGCTTCAAGATTCTTGGCGCAGGGCCCAGCTGTGCTAACTAACCCTTTACCACATAATCAAAATATGAACTTGAAGTCCCATGACCAGTCTAGTGATGATCATGATCCACCAAAGTCTAGTGGTCGTGGGTGCATTAACATGGTCTGTGTTGCGAAAGTTGTGACACGTGTGAAAGATTATACTTCATCACAACCCAGCCTAGGCAAAGAACCTGATCCACCAGGGTCCCCTTTGCGCATTGAGAAGCCTGTGGATAAACCTGAGGTTGCACCTCACATTCCTAAGGGAGTCCTTAAGCGTTCGGGGCATAATCCAAATTCCTAAGCCGCCCAAAATTATTCAGTTGTCAAGGATTTGGGCCATACTCCTTGTGCAATGTCTGCATTGGAAGTTCTTCAGAGTTGTCCTTCGCAAAGGAAGGCGTTGCTTTCTGCCCTTGGTGTGAACGATGATGATTCTTCCTCCGTGATTAAATTTGAAACTGCAGGACATCAGCCTCTTGCCCTACTATGTGTCTCTTTTAGTGCACGTAGAATGTCTTAATATGATCATCAAGTGTACTGTGATTGACGAGGGCCCTGCTGCTTCTGTGATGTCTTTAGCCTGCTGGAAGGGTCTGGGTTCTCCTGAGCTATCTAAATCAGCGACCATGTTAACTGCATTTGATGGGAGATATTTTAGGCCACGCGGTATCCTTCCTTCCCTTAAAGTCCATTTGGGAGGGAAGACCGTTGCGATAGAGGTCGAGGTGGTTGATGCACCCCTTGACTACAATCTCTTGCTGGGTAGGAATTGGATGTATAGTATGCAAGTTGTTGCTTCTTCCTTGTTCAACGTTGTATGCTTTCCACATAACGAGAAGATTGTAATGATTGATCAAACGACATTCAAGAATCCATCTGTTACCGCATCTTCAGGAGCTTCGATCCTGATCGTTGAACATTCTCAGCCGACAACTGGGAGTGTGGGTGTAGGCATGTATCCATCCCTTATGGGGAGCTTTAGCTGTTTTGCACCAATCCTCATGGTAGGATCTAGTTTTGATGAGGCTTCGATGTCTATGAAATTAGTGTCTTTTCGCATGAGTCATATGGAAGATCCTTGGATTCTTCCTGCGCCGAGTACTTCGAGTGAGCCCGTCACAATGGATTTGTCGTTGCCTGCAGTTATGATAGCTTATCAAGCTAATCTTGAGTGTGTTGCAAAGCCTATTCCTTCCTCTTCGCGGACGGAGGAGGAGGACCTTTATGTGCTACCGGCATGGGCAGTACAGTCTTCTCATGTGCACAACTGCCTTGATACGGTTTTCCCTTCAGATGAAGTGATTATCGAGGCTATGTCGAGAGTTGAGCCACCATGGGAGGAACTCCATCATAGATAGTACTTTCTTCCAGAGCTTGACCGCTTGGAGCGTGAGCATTTTAGGGCGGTTCTTAGTTAGAGAGTTGGTAGTCCTATGGTTCCATTAAGCTCTCCTGGTTAGATGGCTGATGGAAACATGGCAAACATTTCTTCAATGAGTCCTATCAACATCTCTCACAATCCTGGCACAATAGAGAATGTCTATATTAGGGCGGAATGTTACCATGCTGAGATTCTTGAATATACTGAGCTATTTAAGGAATTCTGTGATATTTTTTCTTGGTCTTACAATGAGATGCCAGGTATTGACCCTCGGATTTTCGAACATGAGATTAAGACTTACCCCAATGCTAAGCCTGTTCGAGAGCGTTTACGCGCAGTGAATCCTAGGAAAGCACCTGCCATTAAGGCAGAGATAGAGAAGCTGTTGAAATTCGGTTTCATCTCTCCCATTCCCTTGATGGAGTGGGTTTCAAACCCCATTTTGGTGGATAAAAAGCAGGGAGCGATCTGAATATGTACTGATTTCTGTGATTTGAATCGTTCCTGTCCTAAGGATAACTTCCCCACACCATTTATTGATCAGATTTTGGATGAGTGTGTGGGTAGCAAGGTGTTCTCCTTCATGGATGGCTTTTCTGGATATAATCAGATACAAATTAAACCTGAGGACCAACATAAGACTACATTTATCTGTCCTTGGGGAATGTTTGCATATCGAAAAATTCCTTTCGGCCTTAAAAACATCGAAGCTACATTTTAGCGGGCGATGACCTTGATCTTCCATGATCTCAAGTCAATTATTGAAGTATTTTTGGATGACCTCACTGCTCATTCTCCTATGAGAATGCGTCATTCCTATCACTTGAGACTGGTATTCGAAAGATGCCGGCACTATTCAGTTCGATTAAACCCTCATAAGTGCATCTTTTGTGTGAAGTCGAGTCATTTGTTAGGATTCATCGTTTCTAAAGAGGGTATAAGAGTCAACCCTTTGAAGGTTGAGGCAATACTTCAGTTGTCTCCCCCGAAAAATATTCGTCATTTTCAGTGTTTGCAAGGCATGGAAAAATTCTTATGAATATTTGTTGTTAACTTTGCCAATTTGACTAGAGGCTTCATGCGTCTATTGAAGAAGGACACCCCCTTTTATTGGGATGAGCGAGCCCAGGAGTCCTTTGATGCACTCAAGCGAGCCCTAGCATCGGCCCCGGTGATAATTCCCCTGGATTATAGCTGTGACTTTCTATTATATGTGGTCGCGTCCTTAGAGACGATTGGTATGGTTTTGGTTCAAGAGGATGAGGAGCTCCAAGAGCATGTCATATATTATCTGAGCCGAAACCTTATTGACGCAGAGATTCGTTATTCTCATGTCGAGAAGCTTGCTTTCGCTACCATACATGTGGTTCAGTGATTGAGACATTATATTCTCCTTCGCCAGACCTTGGTAGTGGCCCATGTCAATCCATTTCAATTCATCCTCACCAGAAGGATGATTGGGGGAAAGTATAATAAATGGATTGTCATTCTGCAAGAATTCGATCTCGAGTTTGTTTTGGCAAAATCGAAGAAATCTTTAATCTTTGCAGAGCTTATATCAGATTTCCTGAACGAGGCCGAGGAGTTGGTTTGTGAAGATACGCTTGTCGATGAACACATCTTCTTAATCTCAACGTTAGACCCATGGTATGGGAATATCATAATATATTTGCAAATGTAGAAGACCCCTACTCACCTCTCGCGAGATGAACGACAATGATTACGTCATGTCTCTAAGAACTACCTTATAGTGGATAACACTTTGTATCGTCATGGGGTAGATTCCATTTTATGATGTTGTTTAACTCATGAGGAGGCTGAGGTAGTGCTGAATGATTTCCACGGAAGGGTGTGTGGTGGTCATTTATCTGGGATTTCTACAGCTCAAAAGATTTTGAGAGCAGGTTATTTCTGGTTGTTGATATTTAAAGATTGCATTGATGTGGTCAAGAGGTGCCACCCTTACCAGGTGTTCACACGTAATATGCACTTGAAACCTGCCCCATTACATCCCATTATCACTATCAGTCCCTTCACTAAGTGGGGGATCGATTTTATGGATTGCAACCCAACTTCGGCTAGGGGGCACCATCATATTATAGTGGTTGTTGATTACTTCACTAAATGGGTTGAGGCTATTTCTACAGTAAAATCCGATGGTGAGACAGCCACCCACTTTGTATTCAACCAAATTATTACTCGGTTCGGGATTCTGAAAGAGATTGTCACTGACCATGGCTCGCACTTTCAGAACCGTATGATGGAAGAGTTGGCATCCAATTTAGGATATAAGCAAGAGCATTCCTCTTCTTACTATCCTCAAGAGAATGGACAAGTAGAGGCAGTGAATAAATCACTCAAATCCATTCTCCAACGAACCATTGCACAAAGAAAGAACAATTGGCACATCATGTTATATCCTGCTTTGTGGGCATATCGAACCGCTGTTAAGACTGCCAGTGTTTTTTCTCCATATCAATTAGTACATGGAGTGGAGTTGATATTGCTGGTTGAATGCAAGATTCCTTCATTGAATATAGCTGTGGAACTCTTACCGGACACTTCACCTTTGGAGGAGCATTTGGTTCACCTTGAGCAACTTAATGAGCAGCGTTGGGATGCCTTGGTGGCTCTAGAGGTTAATAAGCGTTGCGTAAAGGCGCAATACGATAATTCTGTCTGTCCAAGGGAGTTTAGTGAAGGAGACTTGGTCCTTTTGTGGGATCAACCTAAATAACCCTTGGGGGTAGGGAAATTTAATCCTATGTGGCGTAGTCCTTACGTGGTCAAGCGTGTGTTAGAAAAGGGTGCCTATGAGTTAGTGGATTACGAAGGGATGACCTTGGTGGAGCCTAGAAATGGGCTCTATCTTAAGAAATACTATGCATGATTTTCAGCCAAGGCTTCTTATTGTATATTAGTGTACAGTTTTTCATGGTTAGGTCTTTCTCTTATCGTGATCGGGTTTGTGATTAGTTTCCGTTTCTTTTGGCAGATGTCAATGGAATCTTCCACCTACGTAGGATTCGTGGACGGTGCAAGCCATCACACTCAACACTCAGCCTCTGCTACTTAGGTGATTTATACTCCTATGGGTCAGGTATTGTCTTCAGGAGGTATATGTCTATGGTCATCTTCCAACAATGTTGCTGAATATAGTGTCGTTTTTGAGCTTCTACGAGATGCCATTTCGCATGGTGTTCTCTCTCTTGAGGTACGTCTTGATTCAGAGTTAGTAGTGTCACACCTCAATGGTTTGTACCATGTTAGAGATCCGACGTTATTAAGAAGATTTTTGCGTGTGAGATTGTTAGAACGACAATTTGACAACATAACATATATACACATTCCAAGAAATAATAATCAAGTTGCTAACTCATATGCTAACTATGTGTTGGATTGGAATTTGTTTCATTCACAATAAATTAATCACAAACACAATTTTTACTCATGTAAATAAATAAACCAATCACCATAAAAAAAAATTTATATATATCCAAAATTGTGATAATACATAGTGTCATGATACAAAATTGGGGCTTTCGAGCCACCATCATATAATACACGGTAGTACAAAATGTATACACTCCCAGGTGTCTAATCCTGTGGAGGTGGAGGAGGGTTGTGATCATGGAAGGTCACTATAGCTCTAGCTAGCTGTCAGAATAATCGCACCCATGCGCGTGGCACACCCACCACCTGTCGCTGCATAGCCTCAGGCAAGTCCTCGACTTGTGCCATGGGAACTCTATGAGTCAGTCTCACAAAGTTGGTATGAATGCTCTGGAGCATTCACTCCGCATCCACACCTGTGATGTCATCTCCTCTTCCCCTCCGTCTATGACGAGGGAAGCCTTCTGGCCACCGTGGTCCCACATCTGCACACAAATGGTAGATGTCACTATGTATTGTTGCGCAAAAACATGTCTTTTTGATTCCATATAATCAAGAAAACACAAAAAAAATTAAATAACTCAAAAAATTTAAAAAGAGAGGGTCGAGATTCATCACCTATATCACCATATGCCGATCCTGGTGGTAGCGGCATGTCTGGGTCCCCCTGAAAATCTATCCCCGCATAGGGGTAGTCATCGATGGAAACTATCTGTCGTCGCCACCATGGAAAGAAGTCAGCTGGATATGGGTTGGCCACCCTACCACCCCCCAGTCTGAGCATAGCATCTGCCCAACGTCATTGGGCCAAATCTCGAACCCCGTGGAGAGGAACGTCCACTCTAGGGCTCAATCCTGGAACACGCTCGAAGAAAAACGTGCTCAAAATACTGTTGAATCCGAAGTTTCACACTCTACCTGCCTTACACTCACTGAGCTGGTGTTTCATGTTGCTCAGTAGTGTAGTGCTCCAGTCATAAATAGTGGGTCTCATGCACTCCACTACATAGAACATCAGAGGCCACAAGGCCTAGTGGAGTGATGCTAAGCCAGCTATCCTGCCTAGTGTCAAAAGTATGGCCTTCAGGCCCAGCACCTGTATAGCATTGGTAGGGACCTGACTCCCCACCTTCTCGGTGTCTGGATAATAGTACACTGCAATGTACTCATCGATAGTTATGCCACCACCTGGCTCACCTTGAGAACAAAGGTTCACCACCTCCCCTCATCTAGAAAGCTCTGTAATGAAGTATATTTCCTCCACCTCTATGGTGAGGGACATCCCGTCGATATGGAAGGACTGTGAGTCTGGATCCCAATAGTCTACCAGCATCTATAGCAGTCTTGGTTTGGCCCTCAAACCACCAAGACACCAAAATTTGTAGAGTCTGCATGCATGTAGAGCCTGTTGAGCCATTAGATCAGCCCTCACTGCTTCCTCTACTTCACCATGCTCACGCTCTCTCCACTCTAGCACCATCTTGCACAAGAAATTGTCAATTTACTCATTAGTTTATTGAAAAAACCATATGCACGGCCTCATACGCGACTGTTTTCAAAACAGCCGCGTATGTACACAAGTTTGAGGGTGTTTTCTGCGTATATCCAGCCCTATACGCAGAAAAAACCTCGATTTATGCATGGGCCGTAGCGCTCATTTTGGGATGGCTTAAAAAACTTATTTGACCATGAAAATTCATAAAAATTATATCAAAATGCAAGAGGAGAGCATGAGAAAATACCTGGAAGAAACGATTGTGAATTCCGCCGGCTGGATCTCCTGGAATTTGCTATTGAAAATTAGAGCATGGGTAAAAGTTTCAAATGATTTATATTTTTTACTATTTATAGAAATTTTTCAATTATTTGAAAAATTTTACCCCCTTTCCTATAGTTTTGACAGTTTCTAACCATTTTGGACCGTTTTTGACATAATTCATGTTGTAGAGGACCTTTTTTAGTGTTGTTTCAGCCGTTGGATTGACCCATTCGTACAGATCTCAGGTATCATGTCTAAACCGGCATATAGGTTAGATTCACCACCATTTTCATTTTGCATGACCTTATGACCATATCATCATGACCTTAGGTACGAACCCACTCTGTTATGTCACGGAACCTTCTTGTTGTTTTAGAAGTGGCATGATATGAGTGGTAGAGCTTCACCTTACATGGGTACCCTAGTTAGCACCTTATTTTCATTTGGTGCCCATGTCGACATTTTCTCCTTTAGGGTGTGGGAGTCCATTGTATAGTACTGCCATGACATTTCGCAAGAGCCTCATACTCCTCTTGATCTTATGCTGGCCTATTTCCCTCAGGACTCCCCTTGTATCAAGTTGTGAATGCATTATCATGAGATTTCCCTACCTTATTGAGCTTTATGCAAGCTCCCCTGACATTTCATTTCAGCCATATAGCCCGAGCTTGTCTCATGTCTAGCCATACAAAGCCATTTTTTATATCCTTCGCAGTTTGGTTCCCTTTTTTACCAGGAGGGGATTTTCCCCCGAGTGTCGATATCCTACACATGTATCCTTGCATTGAGCATAGGTATGTTCCACTACTTGGAACTAGTTTGTTTTCCCTTATGACACTCGTCTCCTCCTAGTTTGTAACTATAAATATAGTTTATTCTTTTTTCAAGCTTTTCAAATAACTGAAAAAGTCCAAAAAAATAAAAAAACCAAAAAGTTGTACAAGTAAAGATGTTATCTTTGGTAGCTGTCGAGTCGTGTCGCCTTCGAATAGAGCACTATATATCACATCCATTGGTTGGGTTATAGTTTGACTTAGGAGCTATACTTTTTTATCTGAGTTTATCTCCACCAACTGGTTAAGCTTCCAGTCCCTATGGAGCCTCTGTCGATGCCTCCTGTGTCGCAAAGATGTCCTAGTTTGTGTGTCGAGTCTATGCTGCTTTCATTCGGTCACCATACGCTGTTATGCTCTTGTTCGAAGGAAGTTGAAGCCTGTGTCGGCCATTCCCGGTACAGTTACTGGTTCATGCACCTTATGATCAAGTCCTTCCACATTATATAGCTTTTCTGAGTACCTCGTGTTGGATGATGGGGGATGCCTTAATTCCCTCCTTCCAGCGGATTTCATCCCATCGACTTCAGATCATTTATTCTGGGATTGGAATCTAGAGTCATTTTGAGCGCCTTGAGACTTGCAGTCATCAGTGGCAGGTTCTCTCACCATCGACAGCCTTTGGGAATACATCAATGTACCCTGATCGATGGATCCTCTCAAGTGTTCAAGCTCAACACATCTATTCACACTTGTTAGTTTGCACTCTAGTACCTTGATTCCCATTTTCATTATCGGTGGGTGATCTCGCGTCTGTTAACGGTATACATCAATGACCGGTAATCAAACGATGGACTACTATGTTCGACCTCGATAACTCCATTTGCATAGTAGGACATGTACTCGTAGCTGTTTGTGTAGAAAAATTTCCAGATTGGTGGAATTCCCTATATGCTACCTCCTTGATCGTGCCATTCTTCATGAGATTTCAGCTCTCGTGACTTGATTCCAGTATATGTCAAATATTTCCAGCCACTATGGAGATCTTGATCTATTATATATCTTCAGCCATTATGGAGATCATGGTTTTTTGTATATCTTCATCATGGAGATTTTGGTCTATGTATATTGTACGTGGCGATGACCACTTATGTGATATTTTGTATCATGCCTATTCATGGCCATTGTACTCTTATGTATCCAGGACTGCTATATGTATTTGCAGTTATGTGTAGAGTTGTATTATTGTACTATGCTGATTGGGTGGTTGGTCTTCCATTTGGGATTCTTCATCACTCCACTTCTGGGATGGACTTATAATGGATTTCAGCCATCGTATGACCCCTCTGACCTCACACATTAGGGGGCATCTATTATAGCTGATTTCACCACTCCAGGTGAATCACACTTTGTATGGCCTTCCCTTGTCCCGCTGCAGACTCCTTAGACCCCATGGACCATTTTTTATCCTTTGATGTTTTCTTAATCATCCCTAAAAACATGTGAAAAATGATACACGCGACTTTTAAACCTATAATCGCGTACACACGGGGGTTTGACCACTAAAACCACGTACATCGGGATGTGTATAAAATCCAAATCCTTTTGGAGTTTTCCTTGACATGGATCCAACTCATTTGACTCCTGGCCTTCCATATGCCTTGAGATCGCTCGGATTCGACCTTTCATTACCCATTTGAAAAGCTATATAAGGAACCCCTTGGTACATTGAAGGCATAAGAGAGAATTGAGAGCAACGAAACTATAGTCCATTGTTGCCCGAACTTATGCTTGAGTCTACATCTCTTTGTCCCTTGGAGCACTTTTGTGTTCTTCCCAAGCTTGCCTTTTGCTTGTGAGCTTGCTATCTAGTGATGGAGGATTGAAGTGGTGGAGGCCCAAGTGGGGGATTCAGTTTCTCTAGTTCGCAGACGTGCTGTCAGAGGTTGTATCTTGTAATATCTGATTTATATTAATAGAAATATCTTTTCCTGTCCAATAATGTGTGTTTGAATGAATATTTTATCCATTGGATTATGTCAAATGCTTTTACATTATTGATTATATATGCTAGAATAGATCGAACACCATGATATATAGAATGCTTATATTGTTTACTTGTTGTTGAGAAAGTAATCTATCAATTCAAGCTGAAGTTGGAAAGCTCAATGGGGATCTACTTCAACCGTCTAGAATAAGGTACGAGGTCTGATCCTTTAGTGTTAGACATTTTATTTCTATTGCATATTGGAAAGGATTTATTTCTGGAGTCAAGCTGTCTGTTGTGGTACCCCAAGCCATAGGAATTTCTCTCCGTAATAGCCCTTTAATTTGTACAAAACTCCTTCTTGTTCTCCAATCACTACTACATCATCGATGGTCTTTCCTTTTGGCCACATGATGACTTGACCATCTATGAATGCAAACCTTATTCCTTTTGTATCTAATGCAGATATGGAGAGAAGGTTCTTCTTGAGTCCTGGCACAAACAATACTTCCCTAATTGTCATAGACTTTACAGAGTCTAGTTTATGGGAGGATTCCCCACTACCTTTTATTGGATACTGGTATGGCATCTCCTAGCTTCACCTTGTGAGGTGATTCATGTTCTAATAGTTTCACAAAGGATTCCTTGAATCCTGTCATATGCTTGGAAGCCCCACTATCTATAATCCAATCAGTGCTTCCATGAGTAATGTTTCCCATAAGAGCAGAAATCAAAACATATTCATTGTCACTGGAAGAATCTTCACTTTCATATCTGGTTTTCTTCTTGGGAGGTTCATCATCCTCTACAACATGAGCATGATGTATTATCTTGTTTCCCTTCTTCTTATGAGAGTTAATCTTATTTCTAGGACAGTCTTTTGCAAAGTGTCCTCTTTCATCACATGTATAACACCTCAATCTAGATAGGTCCTTTCTAATGTTATCTTTATGGTGAAAGTTCTTACCTTTGGAGTGATGAGAGTTTCTTCTGCCTTTCTTGGAGTGAAATGTGAGGGCTTCATATTCACTTCCCATATTCTCTTCTCAAGATGCTATCTAAGCTTCTTCTTGAGAGCATTCTTCCCATAGTCTTCTGAACTTGACTAACTTCTTTCTGGCACATATTCCTTGGATGAATGAATCCCATGACCTAGGGAGGCCATTCAGTGTTGTCATCACAATTTCTGCATTCTCCACTTCTTCATCTACAGCTTCTAGTTGTTATTTGATCTGAGAGACCCTTGTGAAGTAATACTGGATGTTCTTAGCATTCTGGATCTTTACATTCTTCAACTGATTCCTTAGAGTCATCTTCCGATTGATGTTATTCCCTTCAAACAGTTTGGTTAGGGCATCAAACATAGCTTTAGGTGTCTTGAGAGAGGACACATGTGGGATGAGGTGATCCTTGATAGAATCAGCAATGATTCTCTTTTCCATAACCAATTTCTTCTTATCTAAGGCTTTTTCCTCATCTCCCTCTAGAACTAGAAACGCCTCACTGATATAGGAGTCCAACTCATTTTCTTCCAGGACCAGGGAGATCCTATACTTCCAAGCTCGAAAGTTATCATCTCCATCAAGATTTTCATCAAGCTTGGTATGATAAGACATCTTAACTGAGAACCTCAAATGGAAATACAAAATATTTAGATCTTACCAAGTCAAGATGTCGGATCTGGATTTGGAGCTGAAATCCTGCAGAACCGGTTTAGGAACAAATTAGGGTTTTTCTTTTCTAGAGTTTTATGCAACCAATTGCTTTGAATTTTATCCCTAACTTTGATTTTAGGGAGGAGATCACTCCAGGCCTAGGCTCACTGAAAAATTCCTCTTTTGTGAAAAGCCCTAATTTCTGGCAGCAGTGTCGGGTCCAAAACTGAAAAACCTCAAAATTGGATTCTGCTTTGACAGAAAGATGTACCCTACGGAGGAGAGTTATTCCAACCTTCTTTTGCTAAAAATATGTGGAGAGAGATCCACAAAGTAGGAAGCCCTAGTTCCCGCAGCTGCACAGTGTCTTCTTCTGAGGTTAGCTCTGATACCACATTAGATTTTTAACATTAAGCTAGCAGAACATTAGGATCTTTAACTGAGAGAACAACAAGCACAGTAATCAAACACAAGAGACAATGAACACAGTGTTTTTCCTCGGGGAAACCATAAATGGAGAAAACCTCAAAACTTCCTTAGAGATAGAATCAACACCAAAGTAAAACCCAAAACAGTAAGTGATCTCCCGACAGCAGTAACCTTCTTTCTATCTAGCCCCAGTGTCTTCTCCTTCCTCAACTATGTGCTACACTTGAGTGTGTGTGAGATGTGTCCTAAATAGAGAGTCCAGCTCTCTATTTATACTAATCTTGACATGACTAAAACTCTACTATGGCCGACCTCTCTAGGAGAGTCTAATAACCCTAGTGCCCCAGAACTGCAAGGATTTTAACCCTTAGACAATAGGAGGGTTACCCACAATGACTTGAAATGACTTGTTTACAATATAGATCCTCCCGATAGGAGCATCGGGGCATGACATGACACAAGTACATCCTAGAATAAACATCAAGTTACAATAGATAAGAAATACAAGTGCATACATTCTGAAGTTAAAGGTGATTCAGATAACAATCCAACCAGCTATGTTCTCTGTAACTAAATTGAGAAGGGGCGTGATTCCTAAGGATAAGGAGGGGTAATGCTAACCTTGAGCCATGGGGGGGAAAATAAAGCCATGTGTCAACTTGTTTAATTGCTCACCTTCTCTTGTCTCATGGAACAACCATCTTAATTGTTCTGTTGGTGGTTGGAGATATTAATGTTGGCAGTGGAGTGTGGCAGTATTTCCATGCCTTGCTCACACGCACACTCCACTGGGCTGATCGATACATTGGCCGAAAGACCACTATGCTCGCACCTACACTCCCTCCACGACGTAATTAGCCGATCATTCTACCCACTCTCCCCATAGCCGACTGTTTGTTTTCCTCATGCTGAGCATAGTTAAAAGGAGGACAATCCATTGTGTGGGGGTTCACCATTCCTCTCACACACTGCCTTGCTAATTGGAGATACGTTCTTCCTGTTGTTCACGCAGAAGTCTAGGTTTTTGCCTCCACCATTGCCGGACTATGAAGGATTTCCGTGGTTTTCACTGGGGGGAATTTTTTTGCCCGTGGTTTCCTTGGTGGTATGTTTTCTTCATGTTTATGTTAAGGGCAGTTTTTCCCCTGCTCGCATTCCTGTTGTAGTTGTCTAGACATTTTCTATTGATCGTGGACTATGGTTATCTTCATCGTTCTTTGTTTGTTGTTTCCCACTTTTGTTGGATACATTTTCCTTGTAAATTGGCTACTGTAGATCGTCGTGGAATCGTTTTTTCCACGATAGGGCCAAGAATGATTCAGGGGTTGTTTTCCCCCATCAAAGCTCTGGTTGTTGGTTTGCTGCATGAACACAATGGTTGGTCTTTGGACTGCATTGGAGTGGTGATGAAGGCCTAATGTGCTTGACAAATATGGTGTGTTTGGGAGCCACACAGACAGAGCTAGTGGGTTGGATTTCTTCTCCACAACCCCTGAATAGCACTGGAAGGGGAATTAGGGTCAAAGGGACTGTGTTGCAGAGAAAGGAATGATTTCCTTGTGTTGGGTGTGTGTGGGTGTCCTAGAAGTTAGACTAGTTTTGGTGTAGGTGTCCTTATCTCTTCAATGAGCTCACCAGCTTAGCATTTAGCCTTTCCCAGCTCTTGGATGGCCTGATAAACCCAACTTTGTTAGCTTGGTTGATTTGTTGTTCACCTGATAAACCCAACTGTGTTGGCTTGGCTGAACTATGTACCCTTGTGGTGTTGTTATCCTTGGCTATGTGTAAGCCTATTAGTTCCTTATTCCTTGGGGAATCATGCCCAGCTCAGGGGTGGTAGCATTGCTGAGAGATTGAGGAACACGTGGGCCTATGGTTGGGTGGAACGTTGCAGCGATGTAGCTGGTTACAGAACAAGTTCTTATTAAGATAAGTATTATTTCCTAACTTGTGTCTGCAATTATGTTTACCATTGATGAATGATGATATACATGTTAAATGTTGATCTGTATATGCATGAGTATTGATTGATATGTTTTGTTTCCATTGTGTATATGAATGATTATGCCTCATAATATGTTTGATGTTTTAAGTATCATGCTTCAGCAGTATATGTATGTATGTCCATGTTCATGGGGCTATATGCCCGGATGATTTGATGTATGGTAGCGTCCTCTTCGTCGGTCGGAGGGTCAGGGACATTACAACCTCATCTACTCTTAAAAGGTATTCCCCGATGTTTTCTTCTTGTTTCATTTGAAGGCTTTCAACTGTCCCTTATATGTTTGAAGCTTGGATTCTTTGAATTTAGATGCCCCTTCATAGATAATATTTAACTTATCCCAATATTCTTTGGCAGTCTTGCATCGCATAACTTTTGTAAATACAAATTTTGTTAATCCTCTTAAGATTTCATTAAGAGATTTGGCATTACCCTCATATTGGCCTAGTTCCACTGGGTGTAGGTGTCTGGTCTTCTATTTTATAATCCTTTTCAGTTGCTTCCCAAACATTCCATCCAAGGGACATCATATGGAACTTCATTCTCACACTCTAGTATGTTAGATTTTTATCATTAAGCTAGCAATACATTAGGATCTTTAACTGAGAGAATAACAAGCACAGTAATCAAACACAAGAGACAATGAACACACTGTTTATCCTTGGGGAAACCATAAATGGTGAAATCCCCACAACTTCCTCAGAGATAGAATCAGCACCAAAAGTAGAACCCAAAATAGTAAGGTGATCTCCTGACAACAGTAACCTCTTTCTGTCTAGCCCCAGTGTCTTCTCCTTCCTCAACTATGTGCTACACTTGAGTGTGTATGAGAAGTGTGATAAATAGAGAGGCCAGCTCTCTATTTATACTAATTCCTGACTTGACTAAACCCTACTAGGGGCGACCTCTCTAGGAGAGTTTAATAACCCTAGTGCCCCAAAACTGCGGGGACATTAACCCTTAACCAATAGGAGGGTTACCCACAATGAGTTCACATGACTTGTTTACATTATAAAACTTCTTGATAGGAACATCGAGGCATGACATGGCTCGAGTATATCCCAAAATAAACATCGAGTTACAATATATGAAAAATACAAGTGAAATACATTCTGAAGTTACATATACATCAACACTCCCTCTTAACTAGGAAGGTATTCTTTCGACACAATTTTCATCTCAAGTTTTCTTCTCTGTATCTTTTGGATCATCATTGAGTCCTCCTCATAGTCAATTCATCTTCATCATTGGATCTAGATCATCACTCAATCTAGATCACCATTGGACATCATCACTAGATCTAGATCATCACTCGATCTGGATCACCACTGGACATCATCACTGGATCTGGATCATCACTCGATCTGGATCACCACTGGACATCATCACTAGATCTGGATCATCACTCGATATGGATCACCACTCTTGGATCATCATCACTCAATCTGGATCATCACTGGGTCATCATCACGGGTGCTATCTCTTGATTCCTCTTGTCATAGGAATTTCTACAGAGCCAGCACTTTTTCATGCTGGATGTACATCTACAGAGCCAGTCCTTTTTCATACTAGATGTATCATCATAGAGCTAGTCCTTTTTCATACTAGATGTGTCATCTACATAGAGCTATTCCTTTTTCATACTGGATGAGTCTTCAAAGAGCTATTCCTTTTTCATACTAGATGTGGGATCTACACAGAGCTATTCCTTTTTCATACTATATGAGTCTTCACAGATCTAGTCCTTTTTCATACTAGATGTGGGATCTACATAGAGCTAGTCCTTTTTCATACTAAATGAGTCTTCACAAAGCTAGTCCTTTTTCATACTAGATGTGGGATCTACACAGAGCTAGTCATTTTTCATGCTAGATGAGTCTTCACAGAGCTAGTCCTTTTTCATACTAGATGAGTCTTCACAGAGCTAGTCCTTTTTCATACTAGATGTGGGATCATCACATACATCTGACAATGGAAGGAACCATTCCTCTCACCATGTCATAGCTATTACATCTGACCATGGAAGGAACATATCCTCTCACCATATCAGAAATACACAGCACGGACACATCACTTCCTCTTGGGAGGAATCTCAATCTGGAGAACACCAAGCTTCTCCCTAAAGTACTCAAACTTCACCCTAGCTAATGGATTAGTCAACACATCAGCTATCTGTTCATCTGTCACAACATACTAGAGCTTCACTGCTCCTCTCTGCACCATATCCATGATATAGTGATACTTGATCTCAATATGCTTCAACTTGTCGTGGAACATTGGATTCTCTGACAACTTTACACAACTCTTGTTTTCACAATATATACAAGTAGCATCTAATTGGAGATCAAATAAATCATACAGTAGCTTCCTCATCCATACTGCCTAACAACTAGTTGAACAGGCTGTGACATATTCTGCTTCATTTGTACTCAGTGCTACACAGGAATGCTTCCTACTAAACCAAGAGGTCACACCTGATCCCATACTGAAGCAACACCCTGAAGTGCTCTTCCTATTGATGGCACTGCCTTCCCAATATGAATCAACATAACCCTCCAGGTTAATCCTTTGATCAGTCTTATACTTGACCCCATAATCAACCGTACCCTTTAGGTAGCTCAGAATGTGCTTTGCAGCAGTCAACTGAACATGTCTCGAATCTGTCAAGTATTGGCTCAAGGTGTTCACAGCAAAGCAAATATCTAGTCTCGTGTTCATCAGGTACATCAAGGACCAAATCATTTGATGATACATCCTCGCATCAATCGACTCTGATGAAGAATCACTCAATAGATTCAGGTTCGATGCCATAGGTGTGGTTAATGCCTTGCAGTCCATCATCCCAAATCTCTTCAAGATCTCTACAGCATAATTCCCTTGTCCAAGGAAGATTCCATCCGTATTTTGCCACACCTCCATACCTAGAAAATAATGCATCATACCCAAGTCCTTCATTTTGAATTTGGCAGCAAGCTTTCTCTTCGTATCAGTAATCAAACCCATCCATACCTGTCACAAATAGATCATCTACATATAGTAGGAGTATCACTGGGTTGCCATCTTCAACCTTGTAGTAAAGGTTGGAATCCGCTTTACTCTTGGTAAAGCCCAAACTAGATAGAAATCTATCAATTCTATCATACCATGTCCTGGGTGCCTGTTTCAAGCTGTACAGGGCTTTCTTCAATCTACACACATGAGACTCCCAATCATGTGTCTCAAAACCAAGTGGCTGCTCCACATACACTTCCTCTTCCACTACACCATTCAAGAAAGCAGTCTTGACATCCATTTGTTGTATCTTCCATTTCATCACTGCAGCTAGAGCAAGTACTAATCTAATGGAAGTGTATCTGGATACAGGTGCAAATGTTTCTTCATAGTCTATTCCTTCTTTCTGGGAGAAACCACGAGCAACAAATCTTTCTTTATATTTTTCTATGCTACCATCCGCAACATGCTAAATCTTGTAGATCCATTTGGAAGTTACGACTGAATTCCCTTCTGGTCTTGGGACAACATCCCAAACATCATTCTTCATGATTGATTGATACTCCTCGATCATAGAAACATTCCATTCTTTCCGTTCTACCACTTGTTCATAATTAGAAGGTTCTTTATCAATGAAATCACATAGTAATGCTACATAACTCGAACAAGATCTAGTCCTCTCTCTTTCTCTGTGATTCTCTTCTGGAATCCCATATCTTTCCACACCTTGGATAATTTCTCGTACCCAAGCAGGTTTCATCTTGTGATGATTCTTCTCCTGAGGTGGATCTACAGGTCTTTGCAGTTCTTCAAATTCTCAATCTTCTTCTTGAGTTTCTTCGTTCATGATTGTATCATGAATTCTGGGTGCTTCTGCTTCTTCAAGTTCTTCAATAGGTCTCTTTCTATATTTGATGTAGGATGATTCTTTGTCAAATGTTACATCCCTGCTAATGTCAATCTTCTTGAACCCTAGAAAGTATATTCTGTAAGCCTGCGAGCTTTCAGAGTATCCCACAAATATACCCTTCTTTCTTAAAGGATCTAATTTTGTCCTCTTCTCTTTTGGAATGTGCATGTACACTGGACAGTCGAATATTCTAAAATGGCTGACTTCTAGTTTCTTGCCGGAGAAGACTTCTTTAGGAGTCTTGTTCTCGAGTACTCTGTGTGGAGTACGTTCTTGTACATACACCACTGTTCTGGTTGCTTCTGCCCAAATATGCATAGGAAGATCTTGATCATGAAGCATAGCTCTTGCAGCTTCCATGATAGTTCTATTCTTCCTTTCTGCAATCCCATTCTGTTGTGGATTATAAGGAGTGGACAACTCCCTCTTAATCCCTGAGTCTTTACATAGTTCTTTGAACTCATTCTAAGTGAATTATCCACCATTATCTAATCAAAAAGTCTTGATCTTCTTTTCAGTGTGGTTCTCAATCAAGGCTTTGAATTCCTTGAACTTGCTAAATATTTCATCTTTGTTCTTCATGAAGTAAATCCATGTCTTCATAGAAAAGTCATCAATAAAGGAAACATAGTATGCATGCCCACTTAGAGAACTTGATGACATTGGACCACATACATCGGAGTGGATGACTTCCAAGATTCCTTTTGCCTTGCTCTCGCTTTTTGGAAATGTCTTCTTTGTATTCTTTCCTTTCGCACATCCTTTGCAGACTCCATCATGTTTTGCTTGAATTTCTAGAAGACCTTCAATAGATTTGCTTGCAAGTGGTAGTGCTCTATAATGCACGTGTGCAAGCCTTCTATGCCAAAGTTCATTTGGTTCTACTGAGTCATGAACCAAATCTTGTTCTGGTTGACCCTTCAACTTGTATAGACCTCCTTCTTGTTCCCCAATCACTATTGCATCGTCAAAAGTCTTTCCCTGTAGCCACATAAGAACTTGGCCATCTACGAAAGAAACCCTCATTCCTTTTGCATCCAATGTAGATATGGAGAGGAGGTTCTTCTTTAGTCCTAGAAAAAATAATACATTCTTCATCTTCATAGACTTTCCATAGTTTAGTTTATAGGAGGATCCACCACTACCTTTTATTGGATACTGGTATTCATCCCCAAGTTTCACCTTGTGAGGTGACTAATGTTCAGATAGATTCACAAATGATTCTTTGAATCCCATCATGTGCTTGGAAGCACCACTGTCTATGAGCCAATCATTTCTTCCATTTGAAACAATTCCTGTGAGAGCGGAGATCAGCACATATTCTTCATCACTTGAAGAATCACTTTCTTGTCCGATTCTCTTTGTGGAAGGTTCATCATCCTCTGCAGCATGAGCATGATGTCTTCTCTTATTTTCCTTCTTCTTCTTTAAGTTCCATTTATTAGGGAAGAATTTGGATATGTGAACTTTCTCATCACATGTGTAACATCTAATGGTAGACATATCTCTTCTAGGGTGTGAGATTTTACCTTTGGAGTGATGATGGTTCCTTCTGATTTTCTTGGTGTGGGTTGTGAGAGCTTGATCTTCACTTCCCATATTTTCTTCTTGAGCTTCTATCTGAGCTTATTCTTGAGAGAATTCTTCCCAGATTCTGCTGAACTTGACTAAATTCTTTCTGGCACAAATCCATTGAATGAAAGAGTCCCATGATCTAGGGAGACCATTAAAGGTGGTCATCACAATCTCTGCATTTTCCACTTCTTCATCTACTGCTTCCAGTTGTTCCTTGATCTAAGATACTCTTGTAAAGTATGTTAGGGTACACAGGGTACTCCGAAAGGATCGAACACCAAGAGCAACCACTTTACACAAATGAATCATAGATCAATACACCAATGTTTGTCACTTGGTTAAAACCCTCAAGAGGGAAACAGTCCATGGCCCCAGCCAAACAGCTACTTGGAGCAATTTATTATGCAAAAGAAAGAAAGTTACATGAGCTTCTCATAATCAATCAACTAACCAAGGATCCTCTATGCTCTTTAAATAGAGATCATAGACCAATCAGGTGTTAAGCCACAGATCAATGGTAGGTATGATCTAAGAGAAGTTGAACTGTCAGATCACTCTATGTCTATAACATATCGTGACCGTCGGATTAGAATATTTACAAATGCATACTAAAGAAACACACTTTTACCTAACGGATATATTACACAAGTTGATCTTAACTAACTCCTAAGTGTCTAAATATCCTAACATACCCCCTTAAGAACAACTTGGGATAGGATTAAAGGATTTACACAAGTGACACTATTAGGAGAATGAAGGAGGCATTAGAACCTATCCCCCCTTAAGGACACATTCCTGAACTCCTAACATAAACCAAAGTTTAGAAAACTTCGCTTCTGTAAGAGAATTGGTGAAGATGTTTGCAACTTGATCATTTGTAGGGCAATAGAGAACTTCAATAACACTATCATGAACAAGATTTCTGATGAAGTGCATGTGTAGCTCAATGTGTTTGTTGCACTGATGTAGAACTAGATATTTGGCAAGCTTGATGGCACTTTGATTGTTGCACCAAAGTGGAGTAGGCCGTTGCTGCTCAAATCCAAACTCAAAAAGGATCTATTGAAGCCATAAAGCTTCCTAACTAGCATTAAATGTGGCCCAATATTTTGCTTTTGCTGAAGAAAGAGTAAGAGCTTGTTGTTTCTTTCTTCAGCGGAAGCAGAATATCGAGCCGTAGTTAATGCCTAAGTGACAGGTCCAGATCCCAAACTGAAAACATAACCTGCAGTAGAATTTCGATCATTAGGATCACCAACCCAATCTGAATCAGTGAAACCAACCAACAAAGGTTTCGCTGTACTGTAATGAATCCAAAACTAAATTGTACCTTGAATATATCGAAGTATTCTTTTTGCTGCTTTCCAGTGACTTTCATGAGGAGTTTGCATATAATAGGCAACACGACCAACGACAAAGGAAAGTTTAGGACAGGAATGAGTCAAGTATAAAAGACTACCAACAAGCTGACGATACAAGGTGGCATCTACTTCAGGGGAAGTACAAGTGGTATAAAGTTTGACTCTAGACTGGAAGGGAGAAGGGGTTGGTTTACAATCTTGCATGTGGAAGCGATGAACAAGGTCACAAGCATACTTAGACTGGGAAAGAAAGATTCCTTCTTTGGTTTGCAAGACTTGGAGACCAAGAAAATAATGCAAATGTCCTAAGTCCGTGTTGCAACTGCAACTATTTTCCCAAATTTTTGAAATTTTGGACCACCCTTATTTTATATTTCCTATTTTTGTTTGGATTCATGAATTCTGTTTGTTTTCTCACTACTGCAAGTTGGATTGTTTTGAGGACAACTATTTTCGTGCTTTTCAAAAAATTGCTTATGTCTGAAATTGTTTGATTTTGCTCGTTGATTGGTGATCTCTTTCTTTGATATCAAAAATCTTTTCGTTGTTTTCACCGCTGTTCTGGAGATGAAATGAGTTTTCATCACTACCCGGCCGAAGGTCTGTTGGAGCTTAACATCTAATTTTTTAATTTTTTGGAGGCCATTCAAACAACACTTCGGAGCCATATTTCCTTATGGAGCCTCCATTGTGGAAGCTGAACGATGAGTGCTCTGCCAGATAGTTTGGACTTTTTCGATGTCATGTTATTGTTTTGACTTGTTTTACATTGTCGGAAGGTTTTATAACTTTGATCGGGGGTGGTAGTCTGATTGCCTTCCGCCATTGCGGCTCTCGAGTTAACTAAATATCCATTTGTAGCTACTCCACCTGCCGATGTTTTGTTTGGTTTCACTGATATGTTTTTATTTCTCCACGGAGTTCGTATTCTTTTCATCTTCCACCATTATGGCTGTGTACTGCACTAACCTCCTGACACTATGTCGCTCTGGTCGCTGACGAGGAGTTCCCCGCCCGATGCTTTAGTGTTTAGTCTTTCGGATGCCGATAGGATTAGTGGTCCCATGGAACTCATTGTCTACTTGAAGCCATCCACTGCGGATGTTCCTTAGACTATCCTCCTGATGTTTTAATGATTCAAGCTGTCGATAAGGTTTTTCCCACCATTTTGTGAGTTTTAACTTTCTCTGGGCGGTGGTGATTTCTGTTTCGGGTTAAGGGTTGTGCAACAAAAACACAGAACAGGGCCTCATCTTGTTGATCAATTTTATTGTTAGTATGGTGGAAAAGATGAAGTCCTAATTAATTGTTAAATTTTGCAGACGGACTCAGAAGATTCCTCACATTACTATTGCAAGGAGACATAACGGAAGGATCAAACTAAGGAGAGTTGACCGAAGAGTAACAAGCAGAGAGTTTTCTGAAATCAACGTGAGCCAAGAAAGGACAAATAAAGACAAAGCGGGATTGTTAGAAACAGGGTCCAGGTTTTGAAATATTCATCAATTACTAAGTGGGTCCGATTTTATGAAGTACTCATAAATCTTAATCCGAAATGTAACGCATTATGCAAATCATGAGCGTTCACGAGAAGACAAAATTATGAAACTAAACGTTTTGGGAGAGCCCAAGAGACATTCGTGGGAAGCCCGACAGTTGATTCTTTTTGTATAAATATAGAATATTTAGATAAGGAAGGGACTTTTTTCCAGTTAGATTAGTGAAGACATATTGTAAGAAGAACTATTTCCTTTTGCAATAGATAATTACAGTTTACTTGTTGGAGAAAGCTTGGTGGAATGTTCAATGTTATGCTATGGATTTGTTGAAAAGGAACTATTTCATTTTCAGCTTTGTGTCCATTAACTGTGAGATCATTCTAACTCTTAGAACCTATGTTCTTGACTGAATGATTTCTGGTTTATTTTATGAAAATTACCACCATGAGTAATGAATGTTGTTCATAAGCAATTGGCTACCTAGTTGTTTAAATATCTTTACCTGTTCATGTGTTTTGGAAGAAGTATCAGCTATCTGTAATTTCTCTTTATAATGCATGCACAAAATACATTACTCATTAATAAGTGACCATCTTGCTCCCTGGGGATAGGTAGGTAGTTAGATTTAATTTCTTGCTATGTGTGATTTAGATGCATGAGAGCCTAAGACGAGAGGTAAGAACCTGCGCATCACATTGTGAATACTCCTTGCATTCTTAATCAATCTACATCTTAGATAGGCACTTGTATATCATACTTAAAGTTAAAAAATACAAAAAATATATATGGTGGACCAGGCCGCAACCAGTAAAAACCTTTTTATTTTTGTTACTTGACCTCCAGTAGCCGGATTGCAAACCGGACGGATTCCTACACCAAACAGTCACGGGCTAGTTGGTAACGTTGACTAGGGAGAATCCCTTGCTGTTGTTACCTATGAATTTCTAGGCCTCAACAGTTTCTGGCACTAGAAGGAGGGCCGCCAGTGCATGGTTGGCCGAGGAAACCCGTTTTCTCGAAATAACCCCACCAGTGATAATTTTGAAAGCAGTTTCTGTCCTGATCCAAATACTCAACACGATAGGGAACATCTGTTTGCTGCGGAAAACCAAGTCATAAATGATCTGAGAAGACACACTAGGGCATATGTGAAGAAGATTGGAGGATTACCAATTATCCCTGATTTGCTCAAAAGAGAATATAAAAGGAGAGACCGTCCTATATTGGAAGACTCAGTGTTGGTAGGAGATTTGGAAGAACTTGTAGAAACAACCTTATAGGAGGTGGTTCAGCCTTTGAATCAAGTGGGCCCAGAAACACCTTATTGTTCACATGTTCATACTCCTGTTCATTCACCACCTCACTCTCCACCCAGACTCATGGTAGGCGTTGTTAAGTCAGTAACTTGTTTCTTCAAATTTTATGTTTGATTTGCATTTTATTCCAAGTTATTCATTTGTTTTAGTTTGGTTTTTGACTTCTTTAGGAAATTTTTAGTTTTTACATGAAATTTTGAACTTTGCCTTTAGATTTTGACTTTATTTTTTATCCTTTAGATTATTGAAAGGTTTTTAAAGGTCATCATGTTGCATAGTGGACTCACAAATCACATTATAAGCATACTCATCATTCAAACATCATTTAAACTTCATGCAAATTGGAAAAAAGTTGTAAAACAGCGCCAAAATAGAGTTAAATTTATTCTTGTAGCACAAGTGTGAAAAAATAACAAAGGAGCGCTACAAGAATATCGAGCAGGTTAATTTCTCCGATTTTTTAGCCGATTTTTTGCATAATTCCGAATCTAAAGAGACTAATCGCCTGAGTTAAGGTTTTTGCTACGTGTTGTGGTAGTGGTCATCATCAAAATGGGTGGTCTCAGGTCGTGGAGAAGATCATGGTTATCATCAGCCAGGATGCAGCTCGACGTGACAAATAGCCGTATAGACCAACTCTGATGAGAAGATAGTTATTCCTTACCTCCATTTCGAAGCTGAAAACTTAACTGCACTGATGATTTATGCCAAAAAAACCGGAGTGTTGTTACAGGGAATTAGGGCTTCTTTATTCTGCCACTTGTAATCAAATTGAGCATATGAAGACACCTGTATACTTCAATTCAGTAATTAAACAGCACGAGGACGTGTTTAAAGCAACTGCAGTTGAACATTAAAGAGGTACTCCGCGATAAGCTTTTTGTGACTGAAAATTTGGGGCTTTCTCGGTGAATGTTGTTTTATCAAAATTAGTTAAGCAGAACGTTAGTATATGCCTTAAACAATGTTCTTGTTGAAAAGAGAAGGAGATTAAGAGTGTTGGTGAGTGACTAAGCTTAAAAATATCAGTTTTCATTTGAACATGACCTTGTCCAAGCTTGAAAGTATGGTGATGTGAAGAGCTACGCAGTTTATAGTGCCTAAACTTCATAAATAAGTTTGTTGTTCGTGCACAAGGTAATGAAGAAGCTGAACATCTGAGAATACATGAAGACCAGATCTCATTAAACGGCTAAACTGACTCATTTTAGTGCTAAAAGCTACAGGGAGCAAGAAGTGAGCAGACCTAGGATTATTCCTATATCTTCCCCTCTGCTATATAAACAAGCTTCATCTTATCCTAGAAACCACAAGCTAATCTAAACAGTTAGCAGCTCCAAGCTTTTCAGTACAAACATTGCTCATAGTTGGCACTAGAATGATTTAATGGTTATTTTTGGCACCGAATCTCAAAACACAGGTGGTCTAGTGCATTCTGGAGATGGACAGCGGTCAGTTGTTTTCCATGACAGACTGAATGACAGTTAAATTTCACCCACAGTCTTAGTGAAGAAGATTGAATCTTCTTTCACCTAAATCATTTCACTCTGTGGTGAAACGTATCTTACATTAGAAAACAAAGGGAGTAGTCAAAGGAGAGTGAGTGGAGTTGGTTATTGAAAATTTAAAAGGCTTGAGGGGCAGAAAAACAGCTACTAGTTTATTTACAAAACCCTGGAAATACACAGAGTCTCAGCAATTGAAGAGAATGGGTAAGAGTGGCAAGATAAATAGGGCAGAACCTACTAATGCAAGCTGGATTGAGAAATTTCCAGGCTGTGTAGAACTGTTCCAAAATGCTGGATGGCTTGATTTTTTCAAGAGGATCAATGGATACAATTCTGAGGTCTCTTATCAATTTGCTAAAGGCTATAAGCAGGATATGGTGATTTTTGACACCCTAAAGTTTAGATTGACAGTGGATTTGGTAGCAGAAGCTACAGGAATAAAGAATGAAGGGGAGATGTGGTTTAAGAAACTGTCCTTCACCTTTGATGCTCAGAGGTATTTGTTACCAAATGTTACACTAGATTGGAGCAAGGGCATATTGATCCAAAACTTCAGAAGTGAATGGGTGGAACTCATCATAATCTTGCAGAGCTATATAACATGTGAGGGCAGATATGCATATGTTTTCAAGTACCACTTTAGGTTTCTACAGCACATGGTTGGCGTATCTAAAATGAGCCTTCCCTTCTTCTTGCACAAAAGTCTCCAAAAGATTTCTAGCAGAGTAAAAGATCATCAAGATCATACTTCTCAATCAATCTTCCACCATGGATTGATTAAATTAATCATTAGCACTGTCCTGCAGAAGGAAGGGAAAACTTGGGATTTCTTCCTCTTCTGGTCTGGATTTCAAGTTAAACAAGAAGATCAGCAAACTAAAAAGCAGGCAGATAAAGGGAAGGTCCTAGTGAGAAAACTAGGTCAGAAGGTAAAGACTGAAGACAAGAAAGAGTTTCAATTTGAAAAGCACCAAAGCCTGTGAAGGAAGACAGTGAACCTAAAGTGTTTTTAGCTGACATTAAAGGTCAATACTCACTGTTTGCAGAAAAGAAAGATCAGCTCATGCAACACATAGCTCCTGCTGAAGTTTTCACTGAAGATAAAGTTGTTGTTATAGAAAAATTTGATGTACAGGAAGAAGACATTCAAGCTCGGACAAAGAGTCCCATTACTATTCTCTCAGAGGATGAGGGTTATTTGCTAGAGGAGGATCAAACCATTGCCAAAGTTGAAGTGAGGGTTGATTCCTGCAAGGAATTTTCCACTCTGGAGAACAAAACAGTCAGGCTTAGAAAAAAGAAGAATGAAGTGGAAGCCATGGAATTTTGTACAGTTAAGCATCAAAAAAGAACCTTGAAAATGCTAAGAGAATTGGCACCAGGGTGGAGGCCTAAAACCAGGCCAAAGAATAAGATAAGATTGAATATGAAGAAGCTTCTTAACCCCAAATTGAATACCAAACAGGTGATTGTCCTGGATGATGCTTCCTCGGATGAAAAGCCATAAATTGACAAAATGAGCATTAAAAGGAAGAAAACAGCAGTAGCAAAAACTTCATATTGTAATCCTGCAAAAGCAAAAGGATCAGTACAGTCAGAAAAAGATTCAAATATCACCCAGACTAAATTGTCTACAGTATTTCTCGAATTGAGAGCTAAATTGTTGAAACAACAGCAGGAGGAAGAAACTAAGGTTCCTCATGTTGAAGGTTAGCCACTGAAAGATGAAGCTACAGCCAGGGAGACAGATACTCATGGAAACCTTAATATTCCTGACATTTCCACAGATCTACTAAATGAAGATGCAGACATCTTCAGGATATTTGACATACCATGGAAGCCCACTGATGAACAAGAAACCATGACAGGAAAGGTCATTGATTCAGACAAAGAAAACATGCAGAAAGATATTAAGCAGTACAAATATCAAATGAATTACCTACAGGAGACCAATGATGGCCTCATCCTAGCCAATAAAAGGTTGAGGGAAGATTTGCAGGAGGTCAATGACCATTATCAGGAATTGATAGTTGTTTCTAAGGAGGATTTAAAAAGAAAAAGAAGCACTGATGAACAATCTACAGAGCTGAAGCAAATTGTTAAGGAATTGCAGCAGAAAAATGAGGAGCTCACCAAAAGGGTAGCTGACATGGAGGAGGAGCAGAGGCGAGCTAGGAAGAAAGCTCAGACACTGGATGGGATAGCTTTGCTAGCTGAGGCTGCAAAGGATCTTTGAGTTAGTTATTGAATCAGTTATTTGTTATCTCTTTTTGGAAAACACTTTAGTTAGTTGTTTACTATTTTTGGAAAATATTATATTTTGTAAATTGTAATTTTACTTTATCTCATCAAGTAGTTAGTTAAGGGAAGTTAGGGTTTTAACCCTAACTGATTTTTGTTGAGGATTACTATTTAGATAGAGGAAAAAGATAGAATGAGGGTTCGATTTTGGGAGAACTTCAGGAGGTCCGTCAGACTTATTTGTGAGTTAAGTATCATAGCTCTTATATGCATTTGATGGCAAACTATGAAATATATGACACTTTTTATCTTTCAGTACATGTCTTAGCTTCATTTTGAGTTTGTTTAACTACTGGACTGATATATTCATTGCTGGTTCATGGTTTCTTTATTTGTGATGCTTGTTAGTTTTGAATGGACTTTAAGACTATGTTCTGATTGATACTTGTGGATTATGTTATGCATCTTTATCCTTACTTGTGTATGATTTAGTTCTTGTTTAGCTCATGAATGTAATCCCTGTTGATCACCAAATTTACAACCAAAACAACATTCCAGAAACCCTAAAACCTAGTTTATTTTATTGAGTTTTATTTGAGATTGTGTTGGCTTATTTCTTTAGCCTTGGAAACAATTTCTGGCACAAACATCTTTGGCGCCGTTGCCGGGGACGAAGTTGAGGACATATCTTCCCTGGGATACTTATCAGTTTTACTGGTTTTAAGAGGTGAACTTAAACCAGCACATATTTAAGGCTATTTTTCACCAAGTTTGACACAGTGGCTTCTAGAAGAATTGGAACTAGGAGCAGACCTACTTCACCATTGCAGTTGGGTGTGACAGACCCTAAGCAGATTTTAAAGACAGCAAGAAAAATTAGAAGGTCTCAATCTTTACTAGCCCTGTGTGACCCTGACCAGTTGAGTGGTTCATTACATTCAGCTAAAGCCTCACCTTGGAGTAAACCTACTATCTCTAATAGCACTTTTCAAGTTTTTACTAATCCTCAATCCTTCAAGAAAGCCAAAACTGCCTCTCCTGGTAAAATACCTCTCTTTCAGCTTAAAGTAGGAAAAAATCCTTTTCAAACAAGTTCCAGTCAAACTTCTTCATTTTCAAAACCAGTAAGTATAAAAATGGCAACTCCAAATCAGCCCATAGATATGATGGACCGAATGGTTGCAGCCAAATATGCACCATTGGTCTTACCTCAGCCTTTACATGCACTGCCTGGAGGTGACTACTAGAAGTATTTGCCTAGGTTCAATGGACAAGGGGAAACAACAGCTGAAGAAAATTGGGAAGCTTTCCTAAGTTATGCTGATAATCAAAACATTGAGGCCAAGGATGTATGGATGAGGGTGTTCGTGCAAAGCCTTGATGGGGATGTAAGAAAATGGTTCAGAGAGTTACATGCTAACTCAATTACTATCATTGAAGAACTCCGTGATCTCTTCATGACACAATGGGGGGACACAAAAGACCACACCTATTACATAACTAAGTTTGGAGCTCTCAGAAGGAAAAAAGATGAGACTGTTGCAAATTTTTCAAAAAGGTTTAACAAAATGTATAGTAGGATTCCCACGGAGATTAAGCCTACTGAAACATATGCCAAATTGACATATGCAAATGCCTTTGATCATGAGTTCTCCTTATTGCTGAGAGAAAGGAGACCTATCACCTTGCTGAATATGCAAGATGCAGCATTGGAGGTAGAATCCAACATACTGGCTTCGAATAGACTAAAGAAGGAGACAGCTCAGTAGCTATATGAAAGAAAAGGAAAGAAAGAAGCAGTTTGAGTAAGTTCCGCTACTCAATCTGCTAAAAGTAAAATTGATGAAATGACTAAGTTGGTAAAAGTTTTAACTGCAAAATTGAACAAATTGGAGCTTGAAAAAAATTCCAGCAAGCCTGCTCCAGAAGGTGAACGAAATCCTAATAATCAGAATCAGTTCAGAAGGCAATTTGCTCCCAGGTTTATGCCAAGGGAACGCAGGAACAATGATATTAAGCGGGAAAGAAGAGATAATGAAGACCAAAGAGTGCCACCACCTCTTCAAAATAATGTGGCTGATGAAGAAGAAGTTGATGAAGAGCTGCTCTTTGAAGAGACTGATTAAGATATGAATCATTTTGGAGAAGGATTGTCTGGGGGTTTTATTACTGAGGAAGAATTTCTAAATTCAAAATACTATGATGCTAACATGTTTGAAACTGAAGATGATCTAGGTTTGGAAAAGACTACTGTAACTGCTACTGTTCATCAAAATGAACCTAAGAAGACTATAAATCTCAGATCAGGTCCAAAACAAGTGGTACAAGCCCCGAAGAAGAAAGCAACTATTCCTACTGCAGCTATTCCTGCTAAACAAGCACCTGATCCTGTTACAGAGAAAAAACAAGTTGCAGAAAAATCAAAGAAGATTACAAAGGTTGAAGAGGTAAATAAATCTGCCCAGAATTTTAGTTTGGAGAATGAATTAGGAAAGTTAAAGATTCCTGTTCCTTTTACTGAATTAATAAAGAATCCTTCATATAAAGAAACAGTCCTGAAAGTGATGAATTCAGCAAGTAATCATCCTGTTTCAGACACAGTTAATTTGCAAGAAGAAAACCCTAGGATCTTCATTGGATCAGCCCTGGCTGAAAAGACTGAAAATGAAGTAAGAGCCTCACCTCCATTCTATATCACTTTAACAGTCCATGAACAGATGATACACAATTGCTTATTAGATTCAGGAGCATCTCACAACTTGATGCCAAAAGCTATTATGGAAGCTCTAGGCCTGAGTATTACCAAACCTTACCATAATCTATATGCCTTTGACTCCCGAGCAGTGAAGTGTCTAGGAGTAATAAAAGACATGGTTTTCAGCCTAGCTTAGTTTCCCATGAAAAGTGTGATAATGGATGTTGTGGCAGCTGACATTACACCAAAGTTTGGCTTACTTCTATCTAGGTCTTGGGCAAAGAAGGTTGGAGGAACCTTACAAATGGATCTCTCATATGCTACCATTCCTGTGTTTGGTGGAGAAAATAGAAGATTGTACAGGGAGCTTCAGTTTGCTTACATAGTAACAGATGATAGGAACCCCACAAATCATCCATTATATGCTGTTGACAAAGACTTGGGAACTTGCATGCTACATTTCAGTGAGGAAGACAATACTGATGGATTATTGCAAGTTGAAAAAGAGCATCCAGTAAAACACAGCAGAGAAGAAGAGGATGAACTATGGCAATTATATTTTGATGGTTCCTCCTGTAAAGAAGGTGCAGGTGCAGGGGTACTTCTCATTTCCCCTGGAGGAGAAATAGTAAAGCTCATGTACAAGTTGGAGTTTGTTACTACAAATAATACTGCTGAGTATGAAGCTCTCCTATTGGGATTAAAAGAAGCTAAAGATTTGGGCATACAACAAATTGCTCCATTTGGCGACTCCGAATTAGTTGTTCAGCAGCTGAAGAGCAACTATCAAGTGAAGCAGGGTTTGCTGAAAGTATATCGGAATGAGGTATGGGATATGCTTGAAAATTATTTTGTAGCATTTAACATCACTCATATTCCAAGGAATCATAATGAGACTGCAGATTCATTGGCTTTGGCTACCACCTGTTTCAGAATTCCTAAGACCACTCAGTTGAGGTATCCAATTGAGGTGAGGTACAGACCTTCTGTACCTGATAATGTAAAGTAGTGGAAGGTTTTTGAAGATGACACTGAGATTAAAAGGTTCCTAGAGCTTACAAATGAGTTTTCAAATTCCTTGATTGATCAGGATGAAGATGAAGGGGATGAACAGGTGGAGGAGTTTGTTGAAGATGAGATAGCAGGTCATAAAATCATTGAACTTAAAAGCAACTTGATCCCAAAGGGTTTGGTACCTCTAGAAAGAATATTTACAAAGGATGATACACCTTCAAAGCCTATTGTTCAGTCTTCAGAAGAGAATGTCATGGACTGCAATATTGGTTCAACAGAACATCCTAGAATAGTCAAAATTTCCAAATCCCTGACTGCTGAACAAAGAAATAGATACATTAAACTGTTGAAAGAACATGTAGATTTTTTTCCTTGGTCTTATGAGGAATTAAGGACTTATGATACAGGAATCATACAGCATAAAGTACCTTTAAAGCCTAATGTCAAACCTTTTCGTCAGAAATTAAGAAGGATTAACCCAGCCTTGTTTCCTGTAATTGAAAAAGAAGTGAAGAAGTTGTTGGATGCTAAGATCATAGTGCCTCTCAGGTATTCTTCATGGGTAGCTAATCTTGTACCTGTTAGAAAGAAGAACGGAGAAATCAAGTTGTGTGTTGATTTCAGAAATTTGAACAGATCTTCATTGAAAGATAACTATCCTTTGCCTAAAATTGAACAAGTATTGCAGCAAGTAGTTGGGGCATAGAGGATTTCTATGGTGGATGGTTTCTCAAGGTACAATCAGATTGCTATGCATCCTGATGATAAAGATAAAACAGCCTTTACAACTCCTTGGGGAACCTTCATGTATGATAAGATGCCTTTCAGTTTGATGAATGCTGGAGCCACCTTTCAGAGAGCCATGGATATTGCTTTTGTTGGAGAGAAGGACAAGTTTGTGGTAATCTACTTGGATGATATTACTGTTTTTTCATAGTCAGATGACAAACATTTGAAACATTTGAAGCATACTTTCCTGAAGTGCAGAAAATTCGATATGTCCTTAAATCCAAAGAAATCACACTTTGTTGTACAAGAAGGTAAACTACTTGGTCATGTGGTGTCTGCTGATGGCATCAGAATAGATCCTGAAAGAGTGAAAGCTATACTGAAGATTAGTTTGCCTAGGATTAAAAAGGATGTTCAATCATTCATTGGCAAAATCAATTTTCTGCAGTGGTTTATACCCAACTTTGTTGAAACTATAAAAAAGATCACAGCCATACTCAAGAAGGATCAGGAAGTCAAATGGACTAATAAAGCCAAGAGTGCATTTGAGAAAATTAAATTGGCTCTTACTGAAGCTCCTATGTTAGTAAGCCCAGATTTTACCAAAGAATTCCTTACTTTCTCATTTGCATCAGAAGATACAATTGCAGTTGTTTTACTTCAGAAGAATAAGGAAAGATTGGAGCAGCCCATTGCATTTTTCAGCAAAACTCTTAGGGATTCTGAACTGAAGTACAGTATATTGGAAAAGAAGGCTTATGCTCTGGTAAAGGATTTGAAATTTTTCAGAATTTATGTTTAGCATTCAAAAGTTATTTCATTTGTACCTAATGTTGTTGTTAAAGATGTCTTAACACAGCCTGATAGTGAAGGGAAAAGAGGCAAATGGGCTAAAATCATGGAGTATGATGTAGAGATCAGACCTACTATGCTGGTCAAAGGACAAGGTTTAGCCAAGCTGCTAGCTGAATCAAATTGCCAGGCTCTGGGATTGCATGTTATGGCTGAAGAAATAGCTCAAGAAGAAGATCAAGCAATACTGGAAAAGGAGAAAATCATGGATTATTACTCAATATCTACCTGGTATGTAGACATAGTGTATTTTCTGTTGTTTTTACAATGTCCTGAGCATATGGATAGGAAAGCTGCTATATCTTTAAAATTGAAAGCTACCAAGTATTGTATTTTGGAAGAGAAGCTATTCTGGAAGGACCCAGGTGGTATTCTGCTCAGATGTTTGGACAAATCTGAGATCGAAGGAGTGATTTCCGAATCTCATGAGGGTGCTTGTGGAGGGCACAAGTACTGGAAGACAACAGCATATATAATTTTGAGAGCTGGATATTATTGGCCCTCCTTGTTTGCAGATGTTTATCAGCAGGTAAGAGCCTCTGTCCCTTGTTAGAAGTTTGCTGGAAAACAGAAATTGTTGTCTTTTCCCTTGAAACCTATTGCAGTCAATGCTCCTTTCCAGCAATGGGGTCTGGATTTTATTGGAGAAATAAATCCAGCATCTTTAGGATAGCATCATTGGATTCTGACTGCAACAGATTTTTTCACTAAATGGGTGGAAGCCATTCCTACAAGGAATGCTACAGATAAGGTAATCATGGATTTCATTGAAGAGAATATCCTGAGCAGGTTTGGCTGTCCTCAGAAGTTAGTGACAGATAATTCTAAGGCTTTCAAATCCAAGGCAATGTAGGCCTTTTGTGAAAAGAATGGTATCCTACTGAAACATTCAACTCCTTATTATCCTAAGGGTAATGGTTTGGCTGAATCCTCTAATAAGAACATTATTCAGAGTATTAAGAAGTTGCTCAAACATAACAAAAGATCATGGGATTCAATGCTGAAGTATGCATTATGGGCTGATAGGATCACAGTGAAACAAGCCATTGAAACTTCTCCCTTTCAGTTAGTTTATGGTACAGAGGTAGTTTTCCCTGTTCAATTGGGAATCCCAGTGATGAAGTTTCTCCAGAATTCTCAAGAAGAGCCAAATGATATGCAAAGAAGAATTTACAAAATGATAGAGTTGCAGCAAAGCAGGGAAAAGGTGGATGAAAGGGCACAATTGTACAGATTTGACAGAAACATCAAAGAAAATACTTTTTCAGTTGGTAATATGGTTTTAAGGTGGGATGCAAGGAAAGAGCAAAAAGGTAAACATGGTAAGTTTGATAATCTCTGGTTTGGCCCTTTCCTAGTATCCAAGTTTTTCGAGAATAATACTTTTATCCTGCAGTCCTTGGAGGGTGAGGAGTTGTCCAGTCCTGTTAATGGGCGATTCCTCAAGCATTTTTACAGTCTATAAGGAAATTTTCACTTTTCATTGTACATACCGGTGTGAGTGAAATATAATAAAGACTCCATAGCCCAATGGAAATTTTGCAGATAGGTAGGTAAGGTAGCAAGCAGAAGGCACTGGTCTACAGGTTCTTGAAGCCTCGCAAGAAGGACTTCATCCCGCAGCAGGAGCTGGATGTTAAGTCAGTAACTTGTTTCTTCAAATTTTATGTTTGATTTGCATTTTATTCCGAGTTATTCATTTGTTTTAGTTTGGTTTTTTACTTCTTTAGGAAATTTTTAGTTTTTACATGAAATTTTGAACTTTGCCTTTAGATTTTGACTTTATTTTTTATCCTTTAGATTATTGAAAGGTTTTTAAATGTCATCATGTTGCATAGTGGACTCACAAATCACATTATAAGCATACTCATCATTCAAACATCATTTAAACTTCATGCAAATTGGAAAAAAGTTGTAAAACAGCGCCAAAATAGAGTTAAATTTATTCTTGTAGCGCAAGTGTGAAAAAATAACAAAGGAGCACTACAAGAATATCGAACAGGTTAATTTCTCCGTTTTTTGAGCCGATTTTTTGCATAATTTCGAATCTGAAGAGACTAATCGCTTGAGTTAAGGTTTTTGCTACGTGTTGTGTTAGTGGTCATCATCAAAAAAGGTGGTCTCAGGTCGTGGAGAAGATCATGGTTATCATCAGCCAAGGTGCAGCTAGACGTGACAGATAGCCGTATAGACCGACTCTGATGAGAAGATATTTATTCCTTACCTCCATTTCGAAGCTGAAAACTTAAGTGCACTGATGATTTATGCCAAAAAAAACGGAGTGTTGTTTCAGAGCCTAGTTGGGGTTTTTGGAGGTTATACAGGGAATTAGAGCTTCTTTATTCTGCCACTTGTAATCAAATTGAGCATATGAAGACACCTGTATACTTCATTTCAGCAATTAAATAGCACAAGGACCGGTTTAAAGCAAATGTAGTTGAACATTAAAGAGGTACTCCGCGATAAGCTTTTTGTGACTAAAAATTTGGGGCTTTCTCGGTGAATGTTGTTTTATCAAAATTAGTTAATCAGAACGTTAGTATATTCCTTAAACAATGTTCTTGTTGAAAAGAGAAGGAGATTAAGAGTGTTGGTGAGTGACTAAGCTTAAAAATATCAGTTTTCATTTGAACATGACCTTGTCCAAGCTTGAAAGTATGGTGATGTGAAGAGCTACACAGTTTATGGTGCCTAAACTTCATAAATAAGTTTGTTGTTCGTGCACAAGGTAATGAAGAAGCCGAACATCTGAGAATACATGAAGACCAGATCTCATTAAAGGGATAAACTGACTCATTTTAGTGCTAAAAGCTACAGGGAGCAAGAAGTGAGCAAACCTAGGATTATTCCTATATATTCCCCTCTGCTATATAAACAAGCTTCATCTTATCCTAGAAACCACAAGCTGATCTAAACAGTTAGCAACTCCAAGCTTTTCAGTACAGACATTGCTCATAGTTGGCACTAGAATGATTTAATGGTTATTTTTGGCACCGAATCTCAAAACACAGGTGGTCTAGTGCATTCTGGAGATGGTCAGTGGTCAGTTGTTTTCCATGACAAACTGAATGACAGTTAAATTTCACCCACAGTCTTAGTGAAGAAGATTGAATCTTCTTTCACCTAAATCATTTCACTCTGTGGTGAAACTTATCTTACATTACAAATCAAAGGGAGCAGTCAAAGGAGAGTGAGTGGAGTTGGTTATTGAAAATTTAAAAGGCTTGAGGGGCAGAAAAACAGCTACTAGTTTATTTACAAAACCCTGGAAATACACAGAGTCTCGGCAATTGAAGAGAATGGGTAAGAGTGGCAAGATAAATAGGGCAGAACCTACTGATGCAAGCTAGATTGAGAAATTTCCAGGCTGTGTAGAACTGTTCCAAAATGCTGGATGGCTTGATTTTTTCAAGAGGATCAATGGATACAATTCTGAGGTCTCTTATCAATTTGCTAAAGGCTATAAGCAGGATATGGTGATTTTTGACACCCTAAAGTTTAGATTGACAGTGGATTTGGTAGCAGAAGCTACAGGAATAAAGAATGAAGGGGAGATGTGGTTTAAGAAACTACCCTTCACCTTTGATGCTCAGAGGTATTTGTTACCAAATGTTACCCCAGATTGGAGCAAGGGCATATTGATCCAAAACTTCAGAAGTGAATGGGTGGAACCCATCAGAATCTTGCAGAGCTATATAACATGTGAGGGAAGATATGCATATGTTTTCAAGTACCACTTTAGGTTTCTATAGCACATGGTTGGTGTATCTAAAATGAGCCTTCCTTTCTTCTTGCTCAAAAGTCTCCAAAAGATGTCTAGTAGAGTAAAAGATCATCAAGATCATACTTCTCAATCAATCTTCCACCATGGATTGATTAAATTAATCATTAGCACTATCCTGCAGAAGGAAGGGAAAACTTGGGATTTCTACCTCTTCTGGTCTGGCTTTCAAGTTAAACAAGAAGATCAGCAAACTAAAAAGCAGGAAGATAAAGGGAAGGTCCTAGTGAGAAAACTAGGTCAGAAGGTAAAGACTGAAGACAAGAAAGAGTTTCAATTTGAAAAAGCACCAGAGCCTGTGAAGGAAGACAGTGAACCTAAAGTGTTTTCAACTGACATTAAAGGTCAATACTCACTGTTTGCAGAAAAGAAAGATCAGCTCATGCAACACATAGCTCCTACTGAAGTTTTCACTGAAGATAAAGCTGTTGTTATAGAAAAAGTTGTTGTACAGGAAGAAGACATTCAAGCTCAGTCAAAGAGTCCCATTACTATTCTCTCAGAGGATGAGGGTTATTTGCTAGAGGAGGATCAAACCATTGCCAAAGCTGAAGTGAGGGTTGATGCCTGGAAGGAATTTTCCACTCTGGAGAACAAAACAGTCAGGCTTAGAAAAAAGAAGAATGAAGTGGAAGCCATGGAATTTTGTACAGTTAAGCATAAAAAGGAACCTTGAAAATGCTAGGAGAATTGGCACCAGGGTGGAGGCCTAAAACCAGGCCAAAGAATAAGCTAAGATTGAATATGAAGAAGCTTCTTAACCCCAAATTGAATACCAAATAGGTGACTGTCCTGGATGATGTTTCCTCAGATGAAAAGCCAGAAATTGACAAAATGAGCATTAAAAGGAAGAAAACAGCAACTGCAAAAACTTCATCTTGTCATCCTGCAAAAGCAAAAGGATCAGTACAGTCAGAAAAAGATTCAAATATCACCCAGACTAAATTGTCTACATTATTTCTCGAATTGAGAGTTGAATTGTTGAAACAGCAGTAGGAGGAAGAAACTAAGGTTCCTCATGTTGAAGGTCAGCCACTAAAAGATGAAGCTACAGCCAGGAAGACAGATACTCATGGAAACCTTAATATTCCTGACATTTCCACAGATCTGCTAGATGAAGATGCAGACATCTTCAGGAGATTTGACATACCATGGAAGCCCACTGATGAACAAGAAACCATGACAGGAAAGGTCATTGATTCAGACAAAGAAAACATGCAGAAAGCTATTAAGCAGTACAAATATCAGATGAATTACCTACAGGAGACCAATGATGGCCTCATCCTAGCCAATAAAAGGTTGAGGGAAGATTTGCAGGAGGTCAATGACCATTATTAGGAATTGATAGCTGTTTCTAAGGAGGCTTTAAAGAGAAAAAGAAGCACTGATGAACAATCTACAGAGCTGAAGCAAACTGTTAAGGACTTGCAGCAGAAAAATGAGGAGCTCACCAAAAGGGTAGCTGACATGGAGGAGGAGCAGAGGTGAGCTAAAAAGAAAGCTCAGGCACTGGATGGGATAGCTTTGCTAGCTGAGGCTGCAAAGGATATTTGAGTTAGTTATTGAATCAGTTATTTGTTATCTCTTTTTGGAAAACACTTTTGTTAGTTGTTTACTATTTTTGGAAAATATTATATTTTGTAAATTGTAATTTTACTTCATCTCATCAAGTAGTTAGTTAAGGGAAGTTAGGGTTTTAACTCTAACTGATTTTTGTTGAGGAGTACTATTTAGATAGAGGAAAAAGACAGAATGAGTGTTCGATTTTGGGAGAACTTCAAGAGGTCTGTCAG
Source organism: Pseudotsuga menziesii (assembly GCA_001517045.1). Classification (NCBI taxonomy): domain Eukaryota; kingdom Viridiplantae; phylum Streptophyta; class Pinopsida; order Pinales; family Pinaceae; genus Pseudotsuga; species Pseudotsuga menziesii. The sequence goes on along the minus strand of LPNX010936273.1, from coordinate 113,598 downwards.
ACTTATTTGTGAGTTAAGTATCATAGCTCTTATATGCATTTGATGACAAACTATGAAATATATGACACTTTTTATCTTTCAGTACATGTCTTAGCTTCATTTTGAGTTTGTTTAACTACTGGACTGATATATTCATTACTGGTTCATGGTTTCTTTACTTGTGATGCTTGTTAGTTTTGAATGGACTTTAAGACTATGTTCTGATTGATACTTGTTGATTATGTTATGCATCTTTGTCCTTACTTGTTTATGATTTAGTTCTTGTTTAGCTCATGAATGTAATCCTTGTTGATCACCAAATTTACAACCAAAACAACATTCCAGAAACCCTAAAACCTAGTTTATTTTATTGATTTTTATTTTATATTGTGTTGGCTTGTTTCTTTAGCCTTGGAAACAATTTCTGGCACAAACAGGCGTAAAAGAGAACCAGCCGCCCAACCCATCGAATCCACCACCTGCTTGGAAAGCCAGGTCACCTTTAAACCTAACGCCTCCGTTGCACGACTTACCTCAAGCCTTCAAGAAGATGCTGCCTAAATTCGATCTAAATGAGAGGATGCTAGTTGATGACCATTTGGAAATTTTTTATTTGGCAGTAGAAGGATTAAGGGCTGGGGAGCATGAGGATGTAGTTTGTATACTTTTTCCACACACTCTTAAAGGAGCTACAGCATCATGGTATTTTGGTTTGCCTGCAAACTCTATCCCAAACTGGGATACTTTTGAAAGGATTTTTAGAAGTAAGTATGCAACCCAAAAGATGCATGCAGCACTCATGAAAGGACTGTGCGCCTTAAAGAAGGAAAGAAAAGAGAAGGTGCATAATTTTACCCAAAGGTTCATGACCTATCTTAAGAATTTATCTGAAGCTGACAGACCCTCAGATAAGGTCCAAGCTCTGGGACCTGAGTTGGCCATGTTTGCCAAAATGAAGGCCAAACCCACGCTAGCAGAGACTTATGAGGAAGTGGAGAAGGTAGAGTCTGAAAAAGAAAGCATTGAGGATTATCCTGAAAGGTCAGGGGAAAAAAATGTTGGGACAAAAGCTTTTTTATTCACTAAGCCTAAGGAGGAGCAATTATTAAATTTCGAGGGAATGGAAAAAATGATACAGAAGCTCTCTAACAGAATCATAGAAAATGTTGAAGATGTCCCCAAGAGTGACATGAGAGATATTAGCTTGACCAACTAAAAAAAGAAGCCCCCTCTTCCCAAGATCAACCTTTGACAATCACTTGTACAATAAAGTTGCTTTGAAGTGAATCACTTTTGTACAATAAGTGATGTTCACTTTTACAATAATGTGACTTTCAAATAGTGCGGCAATAAATTAAAGACTTAAGTGACTCACTTTTTATTTTATTTTATTTATGTGAGATGCACTTTTACAATAAAGTAACTTGAAAATAGAAATTGCATGCACTAAAAAGTAGCTTGATAAGACTTGAACTCAAGACTTATCAAGGAGTAAAGCAATTTTGGACCAAGTGAGCTAAGTTTAAAAGGTATGTAAAAGTATGGAAAGAGGAAGGGGGATTTGTTTTGTTTTTTTGTTTTTTTTGTTTTTTACTCCTCTCTCATTCTCCGTGCTTGCTTTCTTTTCCTGCAAATCACAAAAAAAAAGAAACACGAAAACAAAACAAAAAAAATTTCCACACAATGGGGTTAGATCTTGGTTAGCTTACTCGGAAAGTCTACATTTTCAAGTTTTCTCGTTGTTTCTGATTTGTCGTGATCGTACAAGGTGCATGGCAAAGAGCATACATAGCCGAGAAGACAAGAAAAAAAACTTTCCCTCACTGTTTCTGATTCGTTGTGATCGCGTAAGGTGCACTGCAAAGAGCATACGCAGTCAGGGAAGGCAACAGTCTGAGACTAAAACAAAAAAAAGATCTAATAATGAAATTGGTAATATATGAGAGATTTAAAAAAACAAATCCGTCACTGTAACATTATACCTTCAAATTTGCCAAAATGGGTGTTTCTGGAACAAACGGAAACATTTTTTGATGAAATGAAAACTATTTCCCAAGGGAAACAGTGCTCCGGACACAATGGAACAGCTCCCATAAGCCAAAAATGCACAGAAAATACAAAACCAGAAACGCTTTCAAAGTTTCGGTAATACTGGTTCCAGATCTAGATCAAAACCGAAAGTGACTCTTCATAAAAGCTCTGATACCATGTTAGGGTACACAGGGTACTCCCAAAGGACTGAACATCAAGAGAAACCACTTTACACAAATGAATCATAGATCAATACACCAATGTTTGTCACGTGGTTAAAACCCTCGAGAGGGAAATAGTCCACGACCCCAGCCAAATAGCTACTTGGAGCAATTTATTATGCAAAAAAAAGAAAGCTACATAAGCTTCTCATAATCAATCAACTAGCCAAGGACCATCTATGCTATTTAAATAGAGATCATAGACCAATCGGGTGTTAAGCCACAGATCAATGGTAGGTATGATCTAAGAGAAGTTGAACCATCGGATTAGAATATTTACAAATGCATACTAATGCATACTAAAGAAACACACTTTTATCTAACAGATATATTACACAAGTTGATCTTAACTAACTCCTAAGTGTCTAAATATCCTAACAAAGTAATACTGGATGGTCTCAGCATTCTGGATATTTACATTCTTCAATTAGTTTCTCAAAGTCATCTTCCGGTTTATGTTCTTCCCTTCAAACAATTTGGTTAGGGCATCAAACATAGCTTTAGGTGTCTTGAGGGAGGACACTTGTGGTATGAGGTGATCCTTGATTGAATCAGCAATAATCCTCTTTTCCATAACCAAATTCTTCTTATGTAAGGCCTTAGCCTCATCTCCCTCTGGAACTGGAACCTCCTCATTGATATAGGAGTCCAACTCATTTTCTTCCAGGACCAGGGAGATCCTATACTTCCAGGCTCGGAATTTATCAGCTCCCTCAAGCTTTTCATCAAGCTTGGTATGATGATACATCTTAACTGAGAACCTAAAATGGAAATACAAAATATTTAGATCTTACCAGGTCAAGATGTCGGATCTGGATTTGGAGCTGAAATCCTGCAGTGCTGGTTCAGTAGCAGATTAGGGTTTTTCTTTGTCATAGTTATGTCTGACCAAATACTTTGAATTTGATCCCTAACTTTGATCTTGGGGAGGAGATCAATCCAAGCTTGGGCTCTCTGAAAAATTCCTCTTCTATGAAAATCCCTAATTTTTGGCAGGAGTGTTGGGTCCAAAACTGAAAAATATTAGAATTGGATTCTGCTTCGTCAGAAAGATGTGCCCTAAGGAGGAGAGTTAATCCAAACTTATTTTGCTGAAAATATATGGAGGAAGATCCACAAAGTGGGAAGCCCTAGTTCCCATAGCTGCACAGTATCTTCTTCTCAGGTTAGCTCTCATACCATGTTAGATTTTTCTCATTAAGCTACCAATACATTAGGATCTTTAACTGAGAGAATAACAAGCACAACAATCAAACACAAGAGACAATGAACACAGTGTTTATCCTCGGGGAAACCATAAATGGTGAAAACCCCACAACTTCCTCAGAGATAGAATCAGCACCGAAAGTAGAACCCAAAACAGTAAGGTGATCTCCTGACAGTAGTAACGTCTTTTTGTCTAGCCCTAGTGTCTTCTCCTTCCTCAACTATGTGCTACACTTGAGTGTGTATGAGATGTGTGATAAATAGAGAGGCCAGCTCTCTATTTATACAAATTCCCGACTTGACTAAACCCTACTAGGGCCGAACTCTCTAGGAGAGTCTAATAACCCTAGTGCCTCGAAACTGTGGGGACTTTAATCCTTAACCAATAAGAGGGTTACCCATAATGACTTGACATGACTTGTTTACATTATAGATCTTCTCGATAGGAACATCGGGGCATGACATTACTCAAGTACATCCCAGAATAAACATCAGGTTACAATATATAAGAAATACAAGTGAAATACATTCTGAAGTTACATATACATCAACATAGTATGCATAATTTTATCCTGTAAATAATGGAGGTATGTTAGTGGCTAACCCTTCTTGTTGATCCATAGTGGTTTTTAAGTAGAATATTCCTTCCAATGGTTAAACTGTAATGAAGGAACCTTGCTATGATACCAATTGTTGGAATATTGTACAATACTGAGAGGAGGGGTGAATCAGTATTGTTAATTTTTATAACTTAAAACCAATTTTAACATTAATCATTAACACACAGAATCAACAAGAAACATAGAAAACAAATTTTATCGTGGAATCCCAATTGGGTAAACCACCAATACTTCATATTACTGCAAAATTATATTTACAAATAGTTTCTTTCTGATACTATAGAAAAGGATGGTACTACACCCTATTTACCAGCAACTACTAGAAGGAGGATACAACCCCTTGGTTTTATCAACTACTACTGAAAGGATGCTACTACACCCTATTTACTAGCTACTACTGGAAGGAGGCTATGACCCCCTAGCAAGACCGTGCCTTGCCCTATCGCCACCCTAACACCCTTTTATATTTTATTTTATTTCTAGATCTAATTTATGTCATCTGTCACTAGCTTACTTTGGTCTCTGTTTGCTACTACTACTGTATTGATCTGGATCACAGAGACAATTTCTCTCACTCATTATTCTCTCTATAAATACCCTCTAACATGTTTTCTGTGAATGCATCTCTTCATCGTTGCGCCCTTTTCATTCTTAGATCGTGACTCTTCATGAAGACTCAATTTTTCATTCTAACAATCTTTAACTCTATTTAAGTTTATTAGTCACACCTTTCCTCAACACAATATTACCAGAATTGCCTCTCCGCAATGTTAATTCTTCACCAGAAATTCTTCTGAATTTTCCTTTCTACAACAGATCCTTTCCTCAACCATCCTGAGTCGTTGATCCATTGTGGACTCTTTCTGGTCTATTGATCCAGCGCACAGATTTCCCTCTGTAATCATCTTTCCGCAATTTCCTTATCCTTCTGCAACAACCTTTTTTCCCTATTGATTTATTTGGACTCTTTCTAGTCCGTCGATCCAACACATGTATTTTTGTCCATAATCATCTTTCCGCAAGTTCCTTAGCTTTCTGTAATTGTCTTTCCACACCATTGATATTTTTAGACTCTTTCTAGACCCTTGATCTGATGCGGATTGCGGATGTGCGGTTTGAAATTTCTCAAAAGGTCCTTCCACAACCTTATTTTCTGCAACTACCTTTCCATAAGGTGCTTTTTGCAATGGTCTTTCCGCACCATTGATTTCTTGTGGACTCTTCCTAGACCGTTGATCCAATATCACAAGTGGATTACGAATTGTGGGTTTTCCAAAATCCTTAAAAGTGTTTCTGCAATATTTCTTCTATGTCATCGATCTCATTCGAACTCTTTCCTGATCATCGATCTTATATCAGATGCGGATTGCGAATAACGGGTTTTCCAAATTTCTTGAAAACACTTCTGCAATTTCCTTTCCGCAATCTTTCTTCCATGTCATCGATCCCTTGCCTCTTTCCTGACCATCGACCTTCCGGATTGCAGGTTCATAAAATATCAAACGTTGCTTCCGCAATTTTTCTTCCGCACCGTCGATCATTTGTGGATGCTTTCCTGATCGTCGATCTTGCGAGTTCACTCTTGACCGTTGATTTACAATCAAATATGGATTTGCACTATAGTATTGCGGATCGCTTTGCAGCTATCGATCTCTTTGTGGATTCAATCCTAAGTGTTGATCCATGATTAAATGTGGATCTGTGCTATGGTATTGCGGATTGCTCTACAGTTGTTGATCTTTTGAGGATTCAATCTTAACTGTCGATCCTTTTTTGGATTCAATCCTAGCCATTAATCTATACATTGTCAATCCTTCCAAAATGTAGGGGGCCTGACAGGCCGTCCTGGGCTCCAAGCTGGTGATTTCTCATGGATTCCAAGAACCTAGAGCCCCCACACTACCTTTGCTCTATGCGTTGAATAAGTCTAGTGAGACCAATGCATATAAGCACCTACAAAATCAACCGTGCTGTCAATGTGGGATAAATACCAAATGTTAAAATCAATCTAAACTGTTAATTTCCTTGATCAGACGGTTGCCGAGTCTTTTTATGGATTCTGTTGTCAATTCTCTGCCTCTTGCATCATGTTCATTGGCTTGTCATTGTTGAACTTATTTTGACATCAATTGATAATACATGTAATGGATCCTTTGTCTTTTAATGAGATCATCCGAGTATTATGTCTATTGGTTATCCCTTTGTCATTCCTAAACTCCTTTGACATCAATGACAATTATATTCTCAACAAGATGAACTGAATGTGATCCATCGGAGATCAACTCAACACAGACTAGGGTGAACTGATGGTGGGACTCCCATGACTCAGTGTGGGATCCTAAAATCTAGGGATTAGTCTCTGGAGCTCCTAAACTCATGCAAAGTGGAACATCAAGTGGTAGGTGGGCCCTAGATAACTTCTCCATGGCACTAATGAAGTGGAAACATACTCCTAATCTAGGAAACTAACATTTAGACTATGGTGGACAAGGGAGGATTACAATTATCCTAACAATGTGGGCCTATGCTACGACGATAAGCTCAAGAGAGAGTTAGACCCAATATCACCATGGTATAATCTCTTAACACTTCGGGTAACTTCAAAACCCAAGGGGAGACCCTAACCAATGAATGATACCTACAACGACCAACAAACCATAAATACCTTCCACAAAACCTTAATATCTATGATGAGTGCCTTATTCGAGTCAAACAATATCAAATCAAGACACAATAGTTTAATCCAAAAATACCAAGCACCCTCTAATTCACCAATTACGATGGTTTTGAGTATCCCAATGCACTTCAGAACACCTCTAGGGTTTATGGATAAAACACTAGGGAATAATTTTAGGGTGGACCAGAAATACCAAACATGACTATTTGTGTATTTTTGAATTTATTTACATTTTTAGATTTTTTTTCCAGTAGTAAAATATGTTTATGTTTTTTTACATAAAATAAAACATGTAAAAATTGAGAAAAAGGAGGATTGATAGATAAGATACTTTATTCTTGTCTCAAATCCTAGTGCTATGAGAGATCAAGGCTAGCATCTCTCCTCTTAAAATGGTATTCAATATTTGCAACTAGGGCCAATATAGCAACCTCAAGGGTTAGGTAGCGAAACCCTACTATAGGGATACTAGAGAAGTCTAAGGCCCAACAAAACAATGGAGAGCTCCTTGGTAGGAAGGTCTCCTTAATCAAGTTGATAGAATGCTAGCAAACAAGCCCTAACTTAGTCCAAATCACTTCAAGAGAAACATTGAATTAAGGTAATGATATAAACTTCCCAACACTTACAAAAAATGAGTAAGATAGTGCATCTTAGATCACCTAGCATGAATTATTACAAGTAGTCTAGCATCGACATAGCATGTGCAAAATAAAACCCTAGAACATCATTAATTCATCCTTCAAGAAAAAAAGACATCCAAGAGAGAAGTGTGCATAAATTTAAGTCCTCCAATATAACAAGACAAAAAGATAAGATTACATAATGTGAACCCTTGTTCGTGATTTACAAATGAGGTGAGGTTGTCTTATTTATATGAGACAAACCTCAAATCTTTACAAATTTGAGCCTACATATTTAACGACATTATAAATTTTAAGGTTAGTGCACCCACAAATTAGGGACTAAACCATACAATGACATAAAATAACAATAAAAATGTGCAATTAAGCTCCACCAAGTGCAAAGTGAGCAAAAAGAAGAGCGCCATGCCCCAACTAACCCCAACAAACGCTTGTCCCTCAAAACCCTCTTTTTTAACAAAATAGGTTTCTTCTTTAAGGAATGACGCCGAGTGTTTGGAGACCAAGAGGAAGGGTTTTGCATCTAAAAAATAGGTCCAAGTGGGAAGCATTAGGTGCTAAACCGGGTATGATAACCCTTACACGCACAATCACCTCTACAAAGAAAAATATGAGTGTTTCCATCTATCCCAATGATTTTCCTCGAGGGCATCAAACACCCACCCAAAGGGTAGTCAGTAGAGCCACAAGGCCAGCACCTTCTTGAGGTGGAAACCAAGGGGACCTACCATGACTTATTCATGAGTATTTAGCTCCAAAATCAACATTCTCGAGGTTCAATATCAATATCAAGATCATGTTGATCTTCTTCCTCATGTTTTGAATCTGAAACATTAGACATTAAATCTTTATCTACAAATGGAAATGAAGGATATTTTATACCTTCATCTGCTTCAAATGACAGCAGGGATTGTAATGGATCTGAGTATGGAATAAAGTGTGAGAATGCATATGCTTTGGAGGCATGGATTGCAACACCCTTCACTATAATATTCCCAATTGAGATATCTGATATCTCTACTGATTCAGGACCAAATACTACTCGCTTTGGTGGTCCAATATGTGTCATCTGATATATAGATAACAAATTTGCTACAAGAGAGGGGACATAGAGCACGTTTTGGAAATCTCCATGTTTTATTTTAATGGAACCTTTCCCTACAGCTGGGATATGAGAATCTATCACATATGAATGCTAGGTCCTCCAGAGAGATCCAGAGAGGTCTAGATAGGTGAATGATTCTTTCGAGTAAACCATGTGGTTGGATGATCTTGAATCAATCACATAGGCCTTTGACCGAGTGAATCTTGATTCCAAGGCATGGTAGCTCTCATGTTCTTCTTTCTGGTTTCAAACTTTAGACTTCCTTGCACCTTGAGGAGGGGAAATGTTGTTATGTTCAAGGATCTTAGACAGTTTTTCAATGGTCTTCTTCATGCATTAAAAATTTGGATGAAATCCTCTCATACAGTAGGAGCATTTAGCTTTCTCAAATTTCTTGTTCTTATCCTTCTTGGAACTTGAGGCTCCATCGAAAGGGTTTTGCTTCTCCTTGTGCTTTGAATCAAAAAAACATTTCTCCTTCCCTCTTTGCTTCCATTTTTATGCTCATTGTGCTTCGAATCAAAAAAACATTTCTCCTTCCCTCTTTGCTTCCATTTTTATGCTCATTCCCAGAGTTTCCAGCTAAGAGGGCCTGATTCTTAGAGGCATTCAACACTCCCATTTGAATCAATTTGTCTTTCTCCTAGATTAAAGACTCTATAAATGCATATAGAGAAGGCATTTTCCAATTTGGTATGGATAATCTTGCGGAGTGGAATGTAGATACATAGACTAAAAATTCTGAGCTAAACTTGCTCATAATTGAAAACACAAGTTGCTCATTCTTCCTCTCTATCCCACATTACTTGCATTACAAGACTAGGGATTTGTATTTCGAGAATAACTGCTGAATTTTCTCAAAGTTGCTGGGATGGAGTGCAATGAGCTCATTCTATAGAATATGGCCTCTTAGCTCATCCCATTTTCCAAACAAGGATTCAAGCTTGTCCCATACTTCCTTCGGAGTTCTGACTCCCTCAAGGTGGAACAACTCCCTGAAGATGTGGATGCATGCATATCTACCCTCCAATCAATGTAATTAAAGGGTGTAAGGATTATGGGTGATAAAGCAGCTGAATTATCCATTTCATTGGTATCTTGATCAATAATTCTTCAAGATCTATGTAGGTACCTATGAAAATCACTGCAAAAAACTTCAATTCACAAGCATTTGTTAGTTCAAACCTCTCCACATCGACATGAGCACTTTTTCTGAGTCCATCACACCTGGAGAGACTTCTCTAAATAGAATCCATAGGGAGAAATTCTAATATTCCATGAATTATGTGGAAACTCAACTGATTTTGGTGCAAGCAAGGATATTTGTGAGGTTTGATGTTGGCCTAAACATAGGCTCTGATACCATGTTAAATTTCATGAACCATAGATCTACAAGACGGAAGGAGAGCTATCTAAGAAGAAAGATGAAGTGGAATTAACAAATCAATGTAAACTAAACAATGGATTCATGACAGAAATTTCACATAAATAGGCCTTGAGTATTGCTTATATTATCATTACATAAATATTCATTAACATGTCAGTAATACAATAGTCATATAATAAGGAGAATTCAAATACCGTGGATAAAATTTGAATTCACCAACTCAAACTAAATGGTTAGCTAACTCATTGTGGAGATAATCACAACTAGAGCTCACTAGCTTAACTCCTTATGACTAATTCAGTTCACAATCAGTTAACTGATGAGGTAGGTGGAAAAAATGAACTAGGCTCCCTTAAATCATGCAAACTGGTGCTAGGATTACTGTCATTGAACTAACTAGTGGTTATCAAAGCATAATTGATCATGACTGACTACCTACCATAGACAGCTGAAGGTAATTGTTGGTCGCACTCAGAGAGGGTTCCTATAATATAGGGATTGACATCAATGGCACCAAAACTCAAAAGTGTAGATCACTCTTGGGCATGTCCCCCCTTACTCTAGTAAATTGAAAAAGACCTCCTAAGCTAGGAAAAATGAACAAATAAACTATGTGGGTAAAGGGAGGATTAATTAATCCTAACATGCACAATTGTATGTTAAGATCAGATGCCTTGACAAGTGTGATTCCTTTTCCCGGAATGTACAATCTTGTGTTAAAAGTTTCAAGGCCATATTGAAATATCTGTTCCATGCACTCGAGAGAAGTCAATTTTTGAGGATTAATCAAGGATGTCCAAGTGAGTCTTGTAGCACACCCTACTATCGAGTTATTAATGGATATTGTTGTCATCAACGTACCATAAGCATGGGGTATGTTGCTATCAAGAAATTGGGTTGTTGACTTGGGTGGTATCTCACAAATGGACTTATCATATGCTACTATTTCAACAATTGAAGGAACATTCATGGTACTACCTAGAGAACTGACGAGAATATATCACATGGAATATCCAAAAGATTCAGAAAATGAGATAGTTTGTTTCTAGGATGATGTCGGATCCTACACTGCCTTGGCCACCAATGTTGCTCCTTAACAAGACACCAACAAGTTCTAGATGATAAATTTTGATGGGGCCAAATCCTTATTATGTATGGGTGCAATTGTTGTATTAACCTCCCCATCTAGTGATGCTTCTCATTTTTCCTTTAATTTTGAATTTGATGTTATTAACAATGCTCCCAAGTAGGAATCTCTTTTACATGGGCTCGAATTAGCTAAAGATTGTGGCATTAAGTTTTTGAAAACTATTGGAGACTATGACCTAATTGTGATGCAAGTTAAAGAAAATTTTGATTGTAAGAATGAAAGGTTGAAAAGATATAGTAATTTAACACACTTCCATGGAATAGTTTATCACATTATCCTTAGAAGTGGTTCCCAAAGCACATAATAAATATGTCGATGAATTAGTAGTTTTCACTTCCAACCTATCTCCATGTGAGGGTATCACAATGAAAGGAAATATGGGAATAGTTTTTAGGCATTTTTTACTTGATAACATGGGAAACTGGTAGGTATTTGATGACGATAAATATATACAAAGATTCATGAACAATATTGCAGAATTTTCAAATTACAAAGTTAAGTAGGACAAGGACAACTCACCAAACAAAGAGAAAGACAATCTTGTTCCTCCTAAACAAATATTTGACATAAATGATAAATACAAAGGAAGAAAGGAAGGATTTCCTCAACTAGAAGAATATGACGAAATAAATGTTGGGTTTCCTGAGAATCCAAGGCTTGTGAATTTTGGAAAACGAATCATCCCATGGGAAAAGAAAGAGTTTGAAGTTTGATCCATGAATTCAAATATGTTTTTGCATGTTCTATTCCATTGAAGAAGGATGCTCGACCATAAAGGAAAACAAATCTGAAGTTGGCCTCGTTGGTCCAAAAGAAATTGCAGAAGGTAGTAGAGGCCAAGATTATTGCTCCGGAAATATATTCATATGGATCTCAAATCTAGTGGTTACCAGGAAGAAAACAGGTGAAATAAGTATTTGCATGGAATTCAAAATTTTGAATGAGGTATTAGAGAAAGATAACTACCCTTTGCCTAACACAGAACATCTTCTACAAAGAATTATGGGTTCCCAAATGTTATCGTTCTTGGATCGATTGTCTGATTTTAATCAAGTTGTAGTAAAGGAACAATATAGGGCCAAGACAACGTTCACCACCCCGTGGGGCACTTATGAGTACTTGATGATGGATGAATCTTTAAGCTACGTTTCAAAGAGCCATGGATTATACATCTAGAGACATTGTGTGCAAAAAATTCTAGAAATGTATGAAAATGATATCATGGTTTACTCAAAGAAAACAGAGGATCACCTCAATCATCTTCAATAGGTATTTGAATGTTGTCACAAGTATGGTATATCTCTAAACCCTAAAAAGTCAATTTTTGGAGTATTAGAAGACATGTTACTTCATCATATTTTTTGTAAAGGTAAAGTAAAAGTGGATCATGAAAGGATTAAAGGTATTAATTAAATTACTAGTCCAAGAAATTTGAAAGGTTTGCAATTGTTTTTTGGAAAGATTAACTTTATTTGTGTATTCATTCCAAATTTCACTAAGATTACTAAACCTTTGAACAAGTTTCTAAGAAAGATGCGGTGGATATGGACTCTAAGGATGCTTTCGAGAACACCAAAGGTGTTATTATGCAAGCATCGATAGTGGAGTCTTAATTACTCCAAACCATTTCAAATATTTTATTTTCCTTCTACTAACACCATTGTAGGAGTTATTCTACAAAAGAATGATCAGAATAGGGAGCAACTGATAGCCTTTATGAGAAAAGTCTTAAGAGATGTAGAACTACACATCATGGAAAAAAAAGCTTATGCTCGAGTGATATCATTGAAGCATTTCATAATTTACATTGGCAATTCAAAGGTCACTGCATATGATCCTCATCCAGTAATAAAAGAAATATTGAAGCAACGAGAAAGTCTTGGAAGCAAAAAGATAAATTTGATTAAAAATACTAAATGGACTTGGGTTCAATTCAAATGAGTTGAAAATATTTATTAAATAAATATGCAATAGAAAATTCATTATCATTTTATGTTCCTTAACTCTTCATAATTTTATGTTTTTTTTCTTTAAAATAAGTTTTAAAATGAGTTATTCCCATACATACATAAATAAGTGATTGTTTATTGTAAAATATTATATAAAATGTTTTTCTTTTATTTTAATTGATTTAAAAATAATTAAAATAATTATTTATTAAATCAACCTCATTTTGATTGATTTGTATTTATGTTTAATAAGTTAAAATTACAAGATTTAAAATAACTCGAACATTAATTAAACAACTTTTTAAATTGTCCACTGCAATGCAAGATTATGCAATTAAAAAACTTTTTAAATTGTCCACTGCAATGTAAGATTATGATTATGAAGTGTAATATTATGATTTTAACATAAAATTAAGAACAATATTTAAATTGGAACATATTTAAATTGGAACATCATATGAACATTTATTGACATGTAAGATAGGGGTCAAATTTTCAAATATGTTTTAAAGTTGACGTCCCACAAGTTTTCAATTTCAAGATGTATGTAATTGGTTTCATTGGACATAAATATCTATCATCATCATTATGAGTGGAAGACCAAAGTAGGTTTTAGTGAAAGTCAATAACTATCATCATCAATAACACGTCCTAAATACATGAGGTAAAACGCTATAAAATTTAGAAAATATAGTTTTGACACAATATTCTTCAATTGATTGGGTTAAGAATTTTTAAACATATATGATTTATGTAACATCTCCTCAGAAAACGACTAGAAAACATACAAAGTAAGTAAAAAGGTAAGATAAAATTTATTTTATCTACTAAAAGTAATGAGAATCTTATGACTATAATATATATATATAGTAGTAAAACTAAACAATCAAATTGGGATAAGTATACAAGCCTCATAAAAACCATGATATATGTATATACATATATCACCCTCATATATATATATATAACGTATGAAACACTTGTAACAACAAGAATAGTCAAAGAATTTAAGGGTTTGGATATTGAAGCTAAAATCAAGAATACATGATTGATATAGTGGTCTACATTCTTGATGCTAGGTCATCAAGAGAATTTTTTTTTCCGACTTCATCACATTTATTTTGGTTATGCTTGTTTGCATGAGGATTTTCAAATCTAAATCGATAGTGAGTTCTTAATGGTGTGATTCCAACTTAGAGAAAATCAAGGGATATTGTTCCCTTAGGAAGAAGGTTGGTGTAACTTCTTCTGTCATTTTCCATTCTGGAAGAAAACATGTAAGTGACCTTTGAGATTTTATCTCCTTTATAGATCCAAAGGGAATTGTCTTTTAAGAGGGTGATGTCGTTCACTTGGAAGGGAGGCATGTGTTGGCGCTATTGATCAATAAGGTGTAATCGCGTCTGGGGAAGAAGGAGATCACAAGTTATGGAATGAAGAACAATCGAAGGATACTCAACAGATCGAAAAAGGAATCACTATTGGGGATTAGCGATAGCAATGTTAAACAAGTCTGGTAAATTTCTGCTTTCCTTATGTCTCGAACTATTTGTTAGATCTAACAAGAAATTACTGAAATGAAATGCTGTTAAGCTATATATGAAATCAGATATGGATCATGGTTCCAGTGACTGTGTTTTTCCTTGGAGTAAATTGGTTGTTGTCTACAATATATTTTGGAATATTTTTAGATCTGTTATAATTCTCTGAATTATGCATACGTATTGATTAAAATTCCTGTGTTTTCCTTGGAGTAAATTGTTTGTTATCTGCAATATCTGTTTTGGGAATAGTTTTAGATCTATTTAAAATTCTTCGAATAGGGCATACGTATTGATCAAACCACCTATGTTTCCCTCTGAGTATTTTTGTTTGATATCCTACCATATTTTTTGTGGGAAAATATTTAGATCTCAGATTTCCAACAAGGATCTATGATTAGAGAAGGTCCAGCCACAAAAGAAAAACAAAACTCATAGCCTTGAATCTGCTATTGAGCGATAGATCTTGGATTTGCGATTTGTATGGGATATCTATGTTTTGATTTTTATATACCCTCTGTCGTGTATGAAAAGACGCAAGCATACACAGTCCTTAGGATTGGACTAGTAACTGAGTGTATGCATTTTTATCAGCGTTTGAGTAAGGATGGCATTATACTCGCGATTTGGACGACAGTTGTGAACCTTCTAGCTTGAGTCCTAACGAGATGTCTGTGTTTTGATTTTTTTATATGAAATAGCATATAAGGTTTGAGTCTACAGTTCCGTTATTTGTTGCTAGGAGGTATTTTGGTGAATTGATCTGAACCTTGGTAGTTTTCCGTCGGACCTTTGTTTATTTCGATACCCAGTCAAGAGATGGAGGTTTTCCATTGAAATCGATCCCCAAGCTGAATTTTATTTCTGCGTAATTATTTTTATGAAGTGATTATGTCAGAAATTTCCATTGGAAATCGATCCCCAAGATGAAGTCTTATTTTTAGTTTGTTTTGATTTTATACCAAGTAGAGGGTTGTACAACTGGATGTTTTCCATGGAAATTGATCACTAATTTAAAGTTTGAAAACTCCTTATTTGTTTATATTAGATTTCAAGTGAAGCGATGGGAAGTTTTTCTATTGGAATTGACCCCAAGCCGAGAGATTGCCTCTGTTGTGTTGTTAATCTTATTTGCAAGTCTGTCGTCTTGTTAATTTTATTTGCAAGTGGACTAGGAGATTCCCTTTAGGGAAATCAATCCCAGCTGTGGCATCTCATTCCACTATATTCTTAGATATCCAATCCATATTAGTATAGTTGAGGTTTGATTCTACTTGTACACTTCCATAAAGAGATGTACTGCTATGTGCTCTTCCCTTGATATATGTCTTATTTAGTTTTAAAAATGAATATGATATAGAGCATAAATGTCGATCTCTTGTAAGGAAAATGATTATAAGTGTTAATATATGCAAAGGTATATCACTATGTTAGTGTGGATATATCTGGTAATGAAAGTGAATATAATTATTAAAGTATGTAAAGGTATATCACTATGTTAGTGTGAATATATCTTGTAATGAAAGTGAATATAATTATTAAAATATGTAAGATATATCATTATGTTAGTGTGGATATATCTTGTAATGAAAGTGGATATGATTATTAAAATATGTAAAGGTATATCACTATATTAGCATGGATGTATTTTGTATTGTAGCTTGAGTTTGAGTATATCTAAAGAATGCATTGATGATTGTGCTTTTAAATAAATCATTGTCTACGGTTATGAATTTATGTTTAAATATTTTGGATCTCAGTGTTGTTGGGTAAATGATATTTGTTGCAACTTATGATATATAATGAGTATAAATTATGATCTCATAGTCGATGGGTGGTAGAACCATGCCTACGATGTACTAAATCTAGACCATGTATTTTAGCAGTTTCGAATGTTGTCGGTTGGACTTAGAATGCATTTGGATTAGTATTAGTTATTGTTCCATTGTTGTTAAAAAGTATATACCAAGAGTGACCTCTTGTAGATTTGGTATTATGTTTACGTGAAAATGTTTTCTATTTAAATAGAAAACCTTACTAAGAGGGAAAATAGTAATTGGAGAGTATTCTCGGTGTAAGAGATTGGAGGTAAAGAAAATGGCAGTGGTTGTGCCACGAATTTGTAAATATTTCTCTTGATGAAATAATATAAAGACTAACAAACTTTGGTGGACGTAGCCTTATGGATGGGGTGAACCACGTATATGGTGTCTCTATTTTTGCTCTATGTTTTATGTTTGTTTCTACTCATTTTCATGATGGTATTTAATGCATGGATGATGCACAACAAATGATTTATGATACATTTTATATATTGGTACAATGGGCTATGAAATATACTCACCAACATACAATTAAAAGTGTATTTTGTGTAGGAAATCTACTTGATAGTTGAATGTTTCAAAACCTTTTGTTTAACATTTAGATTTCAAGATAAAGAACTAATGTCTTGATTTAAAGGTAATTAAGCAATAATTTGCAAGATCTTACTACCATGGTATTAGATTAGGGTAAAGTACTTTTAGTTTTTACAATTATGTGATTTCACACTCTCAATAGATTAACATGGTTGAATTGTTGGTTATAGTAAAAGCAAAAAATTTACACCATTTTCTCAGAATTTACATTGAGAAATTTCGGGTTCATTACAAATGGTATCAGAGCCTTAGGTTCAAACACAGTGGCCAAACGGACTCGCATATACCCAAGTAAGTTGTATACTCTCTGAAATAAGGTTTATATAAATAAAGAATGGTTTGCATAATAGTTTATCTTGCAGCATGTAAACTAAAGAAAGTTAAATTTTAAATAAGAGTTTATCTTGCAGCATGTAAGCTTCTCTTTATTTTTAAACTCTCAAAAGGTTATGGATAAGCATTTTTAAGTCATATTAATTTGCTCTTTAACTATTTTGGGGTAAAATCTAGATCCAACATATTTCATGCCCAAACTACAGTTAGCATAGTTATTTCGTACTGCAAGAGTATCAAAATTGGCAAAGATGGGACTTGAAACGTGTTCATCTGATGGAATTTAAAACCTTTGTTCAACTTATTTTCCACTTTATCATTAGATTACAAGGTCATTCCCACAAAATCATTTCAAGCTTCAATGCTAAAGCTAAACATCTTTACCAAATTTATATGATTGATATAATTTTCACAATATGCATAAGTTTAAAATATGAATTCAATCAGAAGCATATCGTACAAGCCATAGATTGCTTGTTTGTGTGGTATTTTACGTTAATGTTAAAGCAGGAAATAGTGATCAATTTTTTTTTAGTGTGTTGGTTGATCGCTTATGGGTATGGTTATATGTTTATTGTTTAATGACCTTTAAGTGCTAGTCGGTCTGTAGGACCAACCTTTCTTTCCCATAATCAAAATTAAAATAGATTTTTTTTCTTTGATGATTTTGGAGCTTTTAAGATTTCATTTATGTCATTTGAATAAATTGAAGCATTCCATTTCTACTACCTCTTCATCATGACAATATGGTTGCATCATAAAAACTCTGTAAAAAGGTTTTTGGAACCTTCTCTCCATATACCTTGGGTGAGATTTACGTATCCTCCAATATTTAGTTAACAAACAATATCATAGCCTACGACTAGGTCATGATCCTGGTCTAGGAAGCTGTTGATTCTTGTTTCATTTATGATAGTTGTTAATGAGCTATTTGTGAGGATAACCTTATCTTATTAACCACAATAAGCTGTATATTCCAGTTGAAGTGAGTATCAAATCTTACTGTAAGACCTCATTGTAAAGCATAACTAATTTTATCTTTGGTTAGAATTATACATTGTCATAGACATTAAAAATCACTAAACGAGTGACTTAATGAAGTAGTCCTTCGCAAGAGATAAAAGTTGTAAACCAAAGGAAAATTGAAGTAGTATTGAAAATGATTGTATGTGTTTTACAAAATACTGGAAGTAACAAATTATGAAATTCAAAATGCTGAGGATGATGAAGGTATGTTCCACAGGAGTTAATGTAAAATGATTATTATGATAAATTGCAAAAGATCATTTCTTTTAGAATCTATTATGTATCATCATCACTGTCATTGTTTCGGAGTAGCTGCAGGTACCAAGACTTGATAACGATAATTATACGAAGATCCATGATAGGAACCAAAAGAAGATGCTTATTCTAGATGATCATGCAATGACTAATATTCTTGGAACTTGATAAAAGACAAGAGCACAATATAGTATGCATGGTAAGCATATGGTAAGAATATTAATAAAGACCAAGGATTCGTGAAGAGCTATGTTAAATCATGATTAAGAAAACCATCTGAACCTATTTGATATTATCTATTGCATTTTGTAAATATCAAATGTACAAGAAAAAAAAATGATTGATTGTTAAAAGAACTTTTCTTGGACTCAAGCCGAAGGCTGGGTGGAAAAGAACTTTCCTGGACTCGAGCGATAAGGATTGAGAGGAAATGAACCTCTTCTCTGAGGGAACACCAAGGGGAAAAATTGAGGATCCATCTCTACTTTGCTAAAGTAACTTTTCTTGGACTCAAGCAGGAGGCTGGGTGGAAAATAAATTCATGGACTCAAGTGAGGAGGATCGAGGGGAATTATGAAAGAGTCTGTGATATCAATGGCAAGACCTATGCACAAAGTTTACATTTAGAAAAAGGGACGTTGTTTGGTTTTTTTTTTTTGGTGGGGGGGGGGGACTTTTGACTAGAAATCAAAAGGGAGATTAACCTCAAAGTTTTAGCCTGTAAGAACAATTGGTGTCACCAACTCGAGAGAGAGTTCAATATTCAGCAAATAGTTGTTAAAGATGAAAAACTCAAGGGAGAGTTTGTTCATCAACAAAAGTATTGTTGTAAGTTATTCAACTTCATGATGAAACAATAGAACACATATTAACAATTATTCTAATAGCTAGACAATTGAATGTCTTAATGTGTAATGCTGTGAATACTTGAGGAAAAACTCCCTCAAGGGCGAGGGTGAATGTTAAAGTTAAAAAGGTTACTACTTGAAATTATGTGAAATAGATGATGCTAACTTGTGGATGAAAGAAATGTCTATCTCGAGTTGAGGACTAGTTAAAGCATCCAAGTACCAGAGTTAAAATATGCTCTTCAAAGAAATAAGTAAATCTAAGTTACTTAAGAATTATTTTGATGGTAATGATGTATTAGGCCTTTTTAAGATGATAAAAGGTAGAAACAAAGGAAAAAATATGTTATGTAAATTGCAATTTTTGTGTTGCAGAAAGGACTTTTTGTTTATGTTTGAATTAAATTATGAATTAATGACATGTTTATTGAATAAGTTTCATAAAGCGTGTCCTTGTTGCACAAAAGTGCAGGATATGAGATACAAGAGCTTGTGGGAATCACAAAAGAGTGAGGACGGCCAAAGCTGAAGAACATTGTGAGGGATGAGGAAGCAAGTAATAAGAACTTGAAGGGAGATGAACACAAAACATTGGGTGAATATGTAACACCGAGGACGGTGTTACTTCTAAGTGGGAAAGTATGTAACATCCCCTCAGAAGACGGCTGGAAAACATGCAGAGTAAGTAAAAAGGTAAGATAAAATTTGTTTTATCTACTAAAAGTAATGAGAATCTAATGATTATATATATTGTAGTAAAGCTAAACAATCAAATTGGGATAAGTATACTAGCCTCATAAAAAACCTAATATATGTACACATATATTACTTATGAAACACTTGTAACAACAAGAAGCGTCAAAGCACTTAAGGGGTAATGTGGAGCCAATGGTTACAAAGTTATATATATATATATAGATTTATTTTGGATATTGAAGCTAAAATTAAGAATACATGATTGATATAAATGGTCTACATTCTTTATGCTAGGTCATCAAGAGGATTTGTTTTTCGACTTTATCCCAATTATTTTGGTTTACTTGTTTACATGAAGATTTTCAAATCTAAATCGATAGTGGGTTCTTAATGGTGTAATTCCAAGTTAGTTGAAATCAAGGGATATTTTTCCCTTAGGAAGAAGGTTGGTGTAACTTCTTCCACCTTTTGGCATTCTAGAAGAAAATGTGTAAGTGGCCTTTGATATTTTTTCTCATTTATGGATCCAAAGGGAATTGTCTTTTAAGAGGGTGATGTCGTTCACTTGGAAGGGAGGCATGTGCTAGCGCTATTAATCAGTAAGGTGTAATCGCGCCTGGGGAAGAAGGATATATAAAGTTATGGAATGAAGAACAGTCGAAGGATACTCAACAGATCGAAAAAGGAACCATTGTTGGGGATTAGCGATAGCAATGTTAAACAGGTCTGGTCAATTTTCACTCGCCTTATGTCTTGAACTATTTGTTAGATCTAACAAGAAATTACTGAAATGAAATATTGTTAAGCTTTATATGAAATCGGATATGGATCATGGTTCCAGTGACTGTTTTTCCTTGGAGTAAATTAGTGTTTATTTGCAATATCTTTTGGAATATTTTTAGATCTGGTTATAATTCTCTTAATTATGCATATGTATTGATCAATCTGCCTGTGTTTTCCAGTAAATTGTTTGTTATCTGCAATATCTGTTTGGCAATATTTCTAGATCTAGTTAAAATTCTTCGAACAGTGCATACGTATTGATCAAACTGCCTATGTTTCCCTCTCAGTATTTTTGTTTGATTTCTTGCCATATTTTTGTGGGAAGATATTTAGATCTCGTATCTCCAACAAGGATCTATGATTAGAGAAGGTCCAGTTGCAAAAGAAAAACAAAACTCTTGCCATATTTTTGTGGGAAGATATTTAGATCTCGTATCTCCAACAAGGATCTATGATTAGAGAAGGTCCAGTTAGAAATTTGGGAAATTGTTGTAGCTGCAACAGTACCATATTGGATCTTTAAAGAGGAATCATCCGCCGGATCAATCCTCCCCATTGGAGAGCTTTTGGACCACCAAAATCCTAGATCACCCTACAGGTAAGTGAGGGTACCACTTCCTCACCATCCCAATCTCCATAAATCCTGCCTTGCTTAGAATCTGCATATTAGTCTCCTTGTCCATGACCAAAGGAGGTTCATACCATTTAAAATTCTTTGCATATGCAACTGGAGATAAGCTCAAACATGAAAGAATGTTTACACTTCTTTTCAAAGATCTCAAAACGATCATAAACAAAATTGAGCTTTTTACCTTTCAATCTTCCCTTGGTGATCTGCAACCAAATGTGTTTTTCAACTTCAAAAGGATGATGGTTTTCATGTCTGGCTTTGCAAATTGCCTGACTCTTCTCCTATTGTTCTTGCACTATCTACTGCACTGCTTTCTTTGCATCATGATGTCCAACTCTAACATCTTTTGTGCCAAAAGAAAAGTCTACAGGTGACTTCAACAGATAACAAAAACAAGTCTGAAAAGGAGATTTAATGCACTGCATGTGCTGCAAATAATCATGAACAGTCTTTTGCATAATCATCCGATTCATGCCAAGATTTGGAAGAGGCATGCTTCGCTGCAATTGCACTTCATGATGTACATCTCTATTAAGTGATAATCTTTCAGGTCCCTGTAACAAAGCACCATACTCGGGAACACATTTAATTAATTTAATTCCATGTTCCACCAATGATTCACCTTTAACAGCCATTAATGCAAACTTCCTACTAGCATTCACTATCATTTTCATTTGACTTGTAGTGACTAATGCTAGATTTGTTTTCATATGATGTGCATGAACAATGTATTCCACACCACCTTTAAAGAGATGATATTTGTTCTTCTCTCTATAAAAGACTGCTTTCTGGTCATATAAATATGGACTCCCAAGTACAATTCCACAAATGTCCAGTGGTACTACATCTAGTTCTACCTCATCCATAAACTTTTTAGTGATTGAAAATTTCAAAACACATTTCTTTGTAACTTGCAATTGTGTATCATTAGTAACCCAACCAAGAGGATAGGGTTTTTCATGAGACATAGTAACTAAATGCAATCTCTTAACCACTTCTTCTGATATCAAATTCACTTGAGAACCACTATCAAACAATGTATCAACCTGTGTATGATTTGTAATGACATGAACATGAAACAGTTCACTTCTTCTTTTATCACCATGCATAGAAGTAGATAGCAGATTTGTACTTGTACTTGCACATGAATTAGAACTTGAACTTGCATCAATGGAAAGAGATATACCGTCATCTTTACCTCGGATCCCTATTGCTGTGATCTTATTCTCATCACCTGAATCAGATCCCAAGTCTTGAATGATTGCTGCAGTAGCTGCTTGATTATCCTTATCTTTGTTTTTATTTCTTCCCATCCACTTTGGCTTTAATTCTGGATGAAGTTTCCAGCACTTTGAAACGTCATGCCCTTTCTGACAATGTGAGCATGTGGGTCTCTCACCCTCTTTCGTGATGGTAGCTGTTTCCTTTCCCTTATCTTTTCTTTTATCTTTGTTGTCAAATTTAGATGACTTCTTCATAAACGAATCATCATCATGCTTACCCTAGCTTCTAAATGTGTAGCTTGAACACATACATCATCCAAATTACTGGGGTTAAACATCAACAAAGTATGTCGCAAATAAGAATGCATGCCACCAATATATTTAAGAAGAGTTTCTTGCGTATCCAATGCAACATTCAATGCAATAGCCTTCTTTCTGAATTCATGAGTATAATCTTGAATTCTTTGTCCTTTAGCTTGTCTAAAAATTTTCCAGCTCATTATTAATTGCTGCATATGACCTAAAGGATAAAATTGCTTCCTTAATACTTCAATGAATTCATTCCAAACTGAAATAATTTTACCATTCTTTCAAAGATCTTGCTGAATCTTTCTCTCCCACCAAGTAAGAGCCATTCCACTCATTCTCAAAGTGGCCAATTGAATCCTGGAAGGGTCATCATTAATGCCCTGCACCCTGCAATATACTTCAAGCTGCTTGATCCAATTGTCTAATTTTTCAGCATCTACATCTCCATTATAAATAGGTAATTCAAATTTTACATCTAATTTGAAATAAGGCATATTAGGACTTGCATTATTCGAATGAGAAGTATGAGAAGAAGAGAAAGTTTGATTAGTGTCAGGAGGATCACCATCACCTCCTACTCCTTTACCCTTTTCTTCCTTCTTCACTTCTACATCTCTAGATGAAGATCCTTCTTCTTTCTTCTTCCTTTCTGCTCGCTCATCGAGTAGAATTTGCATCATGGATTTCATGCTCATAAAAGCCTCCAAAAACTCAGTTTCAAAAATGACAGGTTTTTCCCGTTCAATATGTCCTTCTTCTTCCCCTCATGGAGAAGACATGGTTCTTGAGAATGTTCTCCTGGAGCCAATCTCAGGATCTCCTTCAACTAATTCTCCTTCACCAAGCTTTAACCTAGACCTGGTAAGCATTCACAAACTCACACAACAGTCAACCAGCTCTGATACCATAATATGATCTGTAGGACCTCAACTTTAGTGCATTAAAAGTTTGTTGTAAAAGAATGCATGCAACAGGTTACTTAAAGGAACAACATTAACAAAAATTAAATGCTCAGAATAGGAATGAAAACCACAACACTGATAGACAGATATAAGGAAGAAAACACAGAAACAGAGTCACAAACAGAAGTTGATAATGAAGTTCACCCCCTCCACTAGGCTACGTCTCCGGGTCCCTCTCCAATGGGTACCGATCCAATTAATGGCTTTAAATGGTACAAAATGGTTCTAGAAACAACTTCAGCAATTGTAAAACAGAATGCTGGATAGAAATTCTTTAAGACCTCCACTCTAGAACTTACAGCTTGGACTTCAAAAGATAAAGAAGCCAAACTATAACAGAGAAATGGTCGACTTCTAAATACAAACAGTACTCTGGATAAATTGCAGCAAAACTCTCCTGCTATCTTTTGTCTCTGTCAAAAGTAACTACAGAAAAATGTAAAACAAAAGGCTGAACAAAAATTCTTCAAGACTCCTCTCTGGAAATTACAATCAGGTCTTCAAAAGGCAAAGAAGCCCACATGTAACAGAGAATAGTCGACTTCAAAAGGAACAGTACATGGACAGTTTTCACAACAAAATGCTCTCTCCAAGCTTCTCATCATAGAGAAACGTTGCACTACCATTCACCAAAAACTCCTCGAATCGTTCCCCCCCGGAACCATCCCTGGTTCCTCTCCTTTATTACTCATCCTTGCCGTTACAAAGGAGCCAAAACATCAAAGGAATGCGACTGTTCACATCCCATGAAAACATGGCATCAAGACTGTTCATATGCTTTTCATCGTTATTCCAGCTGTGGCATAACTACCAAGAAAGCTTGCCAAACTGTTACAGCTAAGCTGTGTGTTATACACCTGAGTGGCACTTCTCCGTCCGAGTGCTGATATCCCTCATGTCGGCACACAAAAGGACACTTATGGATAGAGGTTTTCCCTTAGCACTATAGCTTGGCTTGTCATGAAATACATTCTACCTTCATCCAGCTAGTTACTTTGCCATTTTTCCATGTTGGGATGTATTCGTGACTCTCCTTTTAGACAAATCACGCATCATTCGCGAGTCTCCCTTACAGCAAGTCGCGAATCCATGTATTCGTGGGTTGTGCTTATACAGAGTCATGAATCATTCGCGGGTTGCTCTACTACATACTCGTGAATGTCCTTATTAACATGAAAACATAAAATCACGTGCTAATGGGAGTTTAGTTAATTCATTTTACTTAATCTTCCTAACTGCTATAACTTCCCCAACCTTCGAGAACTGCCTTATTTCACCCATATAAATACAGGCCTTGGGGAAGGTTGTAGGGACTTACACTTTGGAGCAAAGTTATGCTGGTGGATTGTTTATAGAATTCTTTGGAGCAGTGAAACTCAGAATCCTTTGGTGACAGAGGAGTCCTTGTCTCAGACGTTTGGTTGTACTCTGAACTTTCTCATTATTGATAGTAAAGAGATTACTTCTTCCACATGTGTCTCATATACCTTGGTTTGATAATTCTTTATGTTACACTATGTCATATTTGATTTATCTAACTTGCTAACATATATATATGAATCATACTATATTTGGAAGACTATCTCTGAACAGGTGAAAGAGGAGTGAACCTTGAAGACTTTGGAAGTGGAGCAGATCGGAAGAGGACTAGCAAGGATCGAACTTCGTTTAACAAGTTCGTTCTTCTTACCCTCCTATTTCCTATTCTGCACTTTACAAGTCAATTGTCTGCAAGTGTTTGAGTATGTTGGTAACCCCCGACCTACGATTATTAGGTGCATAATCCCTTACAACACCGTGTCATGCGCATTGCAGTGTTTGAATCAGAGGTTGTAGTCATCTGCTTGTCCGCCGTTGTGGAAGAGGATAAGCAACGGGCTCCGATGATCTCAATTGCAATCAGCTGTCAGCTGGTTTTCGAGTTGGAGGCTTTAGTTACTTCATTTTCCACAGTTGCGGATGGTGCACCACTTCTTTTTCCGATTCCGTCGAGTTATTTCGCCGATCTTTTAAGTTTTGGGCTTCTGCCGTTGCGGCTGCTGGAAGCGTTGTTCTTCCGATCAAGCTTGTGGTCGTCGTTGCGGACTGCTTATCGCTCTGAATTTCGATCTGTACGAATGTCCGTTAAGCTTCCATCATTGTGGAAGGAAAATTATTTTATCTATCCGCCATTGAGGCTCCCGAATCACTCCGGCTTCCGATCCGTCCGAACATCTTTAAGTTTCCGCCGTTGCGGAAGGGAAAAGGCTTGTGAGCCCCGCCGTTGCGGAAGGAAGAAGCTTTGTGAGCTCTAACATTGCAGAAGGGGAAAGGCTTGTGAGCCCCACCATTTCGAAAGGGGAAATGCTTCTGACCTCTGATGTTGCGGAAGGAGAAAGGCTTGCAAGCCCCGCCGTTTCGGAAGGGGAAATGCTTCCGACCTCCGATGTTGCAGAAGGAGAAAGGCTTGCGAGCCCCGTCGTTTTGGAAGGAGAAATGCTTCTGACCTCCGATCTGTGTATTTTTGTCGTCCGTTTTTTTTTTCCAACCACGGTTTCTGAACCATGTACCATATTGGATCTTTAAAGAGGAATCATCTACCAGATTAGTACAAAATCCAAATCCTTTTGGAGTTTTCCTTGACATGGATTCGACTCATTTAACTCCTGGCCTTCCATATGACTTGAGATCGCTCAGATTCAACCTTTCATTACCCATTTGAAAAGATATATAAGGAACCCCTTGGTACATTGAAGGCATAAGAGAGAATTGAGAGCAACAAAACTATATTCCATTGTTGCCGGAACTTATGCTTGAGTCTGCATCCCTTTGTCCCTTGGAGCACTTTTGTGTTCTTCCCAAGCTTTCCTTTTGCTTGTGAGCTTGCTATCTAGTGACGGAGGATTGAAGTGGTGGAGGCCCAAGTGGGGGATTCAGTTTCTCTGGTTCACAGACATGCCGTCAGAGGTTGTATCTTGTAATCTCTGATTTATATTAATAGAAATATCTTTTCCTGTCCAATAATGTGTGTTTGAATGAATATTTTATCCATTGGATTATGTCAAATGCTTTTACATTATTGATTATATATGCTAGAATAGATCTAACACCATGATATATAGAATGCTTGTATTGTTTACTTGTTGTTGAGAAAGTAATCTATCAATTCAAGCTAAAGTTGGAAAGCTCAACGGGGATCTACTTCAACCGTCTGGAATAAGGTACGAGGTCTGATCCTTTAGTGTTAGACATTTTATTTCTATTGCATATTGGAAAGGATTGATTTATGGAGTTAAGTTATCTGTTGTGGTACCCCAAGCCATAGGAATTTCTCTCCGTAACAGAATTGGCGATTCCACTGGGGAGTTCCTAGTAGTTTTCCTTTGGGGGTTGTTTTCTCGGTATTCAATGAATTTGAATTGCTCTTTCTCTCTTGTTTCTGTGTCGAGTCTGGGGGCATGTATGCCTGGTAGAGTCTGATTGGTGTGAATTTTGTCTCAGCCTATCTGTTTGCCTTGATTTTGTGCACCTTTCTTCTTGTACATGGGTTTTTAACTCACAGTCACGTATACACGTGGGTTTCTCTTCGATTTCCACGTATAGACTCGGGTTTACTGCGAACAGTCGTGTATGCCCTTGTTTTTGCCTTTTTGTGGAATTTAAATGGTTGCTGGGTGAATTCTGATTCTTGCTGAGTCTCCTTTGGCGATGCATGAGTCTGTTTATACCCCTATTTCTGACTAGAAACATTTTTTTTAGGCTAATGTTTTCTTTTCTAAAGAAGGTTCTTGTCATGGCATTTTCAATTTTTTGTTTGAGATTAGTGCATTAGAGTTCTTTTACCTTAGTGCTTTGCTTGAATGCTGTTTATGTGTGCTTCCATAGTCTGGGGGTTGTAGAATCATTCTTTTGCTTTCTACATCTCATTTTATTTCAAAAAATCCAAAAACATTTGCTTATCATCATGCATTGCATTTTTCATTTTGCATTGTACTTGCACTAGATTTTCTTTGGAATACTAGTTAGGACTTCATATAGGAAAATTTGCATTCATCATTTGAAGAGGATTTGTGCATTTCATGCAGTAGCATACCCTATTTTCATGGACACAATGCATTTGCATTGATTGTTAGGTGTGCATTTTGCTTCATGTTGCATCATAACTCCATTAGTTGCACGACCATATCCCATTTTTGAGTAATAAAGCCAAATTAAAATCAACGCTAAATTAAAATGAACTACACTCTTTTCTTTTATAGGGTGCACCAACAAGCTTAGATTTTAGGATCTTGGAATAGTTCATTGTAAGTCAATTCTCCAAGATCACTAAACAACAACATGTATGTGTCTGTCCAGGTGAGTGTGTGAAATCTTTGGTATAACTAGTGTTTCTTAGGATCCTCCTCTCAAAAGGGAGTTAAGCACGAGGCAGTGTGAGTGGTTATTGATTGGGATGACCCCTAGTCATAACTGACTAGCACCGGAGTTATTTCCGGGATTGTATTCATATCTGGGGGCTCTTTTGAGACTTTCGAGCTTTGCTACCCTGCCCATACAGTCAATCCTACCTACGACTGTCCGCCTGAGCATTGATTATATTGAGGTGACCTTAGTGGCCTTACCTAGGATATCGAGGGGGTACTTTGCAGGGGTTATTCTACGAGTGTCTCGGCCAGGTTGGGGTCAGACAGTACAGTCGCTTTACGCGTTGAAGCCGAGGGCCACAATAATTGGTTATGTACCTCCGCTTGTTGTGTATGGGAGTCTCAAGCCTCTCCTAGGCGAGACATACCTGCTTCATTCGGGAGCTCACTTATCTAGCCCTTGTTTGCTTGCATTTGGCTTTAGATTTTATTAGTGATTGCTCTGTACACGATAGTTGGCCTAGGGTTGACGTAATTAGAGATTCTTTGCTATTTTTTGAGTCATTGTGGATTCGAGTGCGGTTCCTCACTGTTCTCGCCTTTTAGTAGGGCTTCTACCTTCTACTTCTCCTCCTCCTTTGGGAGAGGGACCTAGACAGTCCAGGTGGACTATGTCACACATTGATTCACACACCATGGGAGATTCTTTAGAAGGCATTCCTGAACCACCTCCTCCCATTCGTGTAGATGATGGGGAATTTACTCCTACTTACGATCCTTCACCCGACTTAGCTGAGTTAGGTCTTGTGATTTCTGAGATAGGAACCATGCATGATAGACCTACTCACTCTAGGGATGATTCCCCATTGACGCGTTACCAGTATGGCATGCCAGAGGACACCGAGACTCATTTTGAACCTGCCAGTACCAACTATGGTAGTTATGGTATGACTAGTTTTCCTATGCATGATTTGACATTCCATGTCGAATCTGACTTCGAGCCTAACACTATGCTTGGGGGCACTCTCATTCCTTACCATGCAGAGAGGTTTGGGAGCACTAGTCACATTGCACCTTCCATCCCAGTGGTGGAAGTTACATCTTATGTTCCTCCTAGGTCTAGGGTTAGTGATCCTATTAGGATACCAGATCTGAGATGAGTTACGATAGGGAACAGTACGTACTTGATTACTCAGATCCCTTCATCCTCTATACCTAGTTCTTCAAATGTTCACCCTCCACCTTATTCACATGGTCCTTCGAGTCAGCACATGGCTACAAGTCACGTCCATACTGCGGTTACTAGACCTATTGTGTCTCAAGTCCACATACTGCCCATTGCTTCGGGAGGTTATGTTCATGCTTCTAGAGGTCATATTACTACTTCCAATGCATATATCCCTACTTCCGGTATGTGTGTCCCTACTTTCGGAATGTATCTTCCTACCTATGGAGTGCCTCATGGGGCATCACACGCGATGACCTATGGACCCTATTATGGGACAAAGTATGGATAGGGTTCTTCACCTTATGGAGGTGGGTATCAACAACCTTCTTATTCTCCTAATTACGGCTTTGTAGCTCCTACTAGTCAAGGTCCACCTCACTATGGTGCTTCTATGCCACCCTATATGGGTCGTACGAGAGGAGGGAACTATGGCCAAGGCCATGGTGGTAACCAGACCTATATGAATCAGGGAGTGGTCCATCAACCTCATCATCCTAGGCTCCCTTTCCTCACAATACTCAATCTTCCTGACTTGTCAAGATTGATGAATGATCCTGTGGCTCACGACCTGGCTTGGCCAGCTGTTCCTACCAAGCTTCCTTTGGACATACCTAAGTTCGAAGGAAAACTGGGGGAGGATCCAAGCGAACATGTTGCTACATTCCACCTATGGTGCTCTTCGAATTCCTTACATCAGGACTCAATCTGTTTGAGACTATTTCAACGCACCCTCACAGNCTGGGGGAGGATCCAAGCGAACATGTTGCTACATTCCACCTATGGTGCTCTTCGAATTCCTTACATCAGGACTCAATCTGTTTGAGACTATTTCAACGCCCCCTCACAGGGCCTGCCATGAAATGGTATATAGAGTTACCTAGGGGTGCTTTCGCTTTGTTCGAT
The DNA here is from genome assembly GCA_001517045.1 of Pseudotsuga menziesii. Lineage (NCBI taxonomy): Eukaryota > Viridiplantae > Streptophyta > Pinopsida > Pinales > Pinaceae > Pseudotsuga > Pseudotsuga menziesii. Next base: position 83,131 of record LPNX010936273.1, on the reverse strand, counting down.
GACCTTGCGATGACTTTTCTTAATCACTTCCAACTACCAGTGTGTTATAACATTGGTACGGATCTCTTGTCGACATTTCAGCAAGATAAAGCCACACATATATCTTATCATATTCAAGAATGGCGTAGACGGAAGCAATTAATTAAAGCCTTTATACCGTCAGAATTCCTCCTCGAGTGGTTCCTCAAGTCGTTATTTTCATATATAGCGAAGGATGTCTCTACATCCGGAGTGCAGAATGAGGAACAAGTGATATTTAGGGTGTAGGAACTGGACTTGATCTATGCTCAGTCCGGTTTGTTGTATGAGATTATTCCCAACGCTCCGCGTTTCAGTTTCGACCCCAAAGTCAAACCTGGACCACATGCCGATGGCATTGTGGGTTGTGCAAGTGTGAAACCTGCAGATTCGGTTGCAAAACAAGTTATTCAATTGTCAATCAACCAATCTGCTTTGGGACAAGCTATGGCTTCGTCTCAACCCGCCCAAACGGTGAATGTACTTTCTGTGCAATCATCGGACCAGAAGGGTAACCAGCAGCCCGAACGGAATAGAAAAAAGGGTAAAAATAATCGTAAGGGTGGGAATAAGAACGATAATGCTAGCAATAATGACAAGAATGGTCGAAATGCTGGGGGTGAAAAGCAAGCTAAACGTAAGGTTAAGTTCCCTTGCAAGTTATGTAAGGACAATCACCTCACTTACTTGTGCCCTCGTATTGAGGAAGCTTCAAGATTCTTGGCGCAGGGCCCAGCTGTGCTAACTAACCCTTTACCACATAATCAAAATATGAACTCGAAGTCCCATGACCAGTCTAGTGATGATCATGATCCACCAAAGTCTAGTGGTCGTGGGTGCATTAACATGGTCTGTGCTGCGAAAGTTGTGACGCGTGCGAAAGATTATACTTCATCACAACCCAACCCAGGCAAAGAACCTGATCCACCAGGGTCCCCTTTGCGCATTAAGACGCCTGTGGATAAACTTGAGGTTGCACCTCACATTCCTAAGGGAGTCCTTAAGTGTTCAGGGCATAATCCAAATGCCTAAGCCGCCCAGAATTATTCAATTTTCAAGGATTTGGGCCATACTCCTTGTGCGATGTCTGCATTGGAAGTTCTTCAGAGTTGTCCTTCGCAAAGGAAGGCGTTGCTTTCTGCCCTTGGTGTGAACGATGATGATTCTTCCTCCGTGATTAAATTTGAAACTACAGGACATCAGCCTCTTTCCCTACTATGTGTCTCTTTTGGTGCACGTAGAATGTCTTAATATGATCATCAAGTGTACTGTGATTGACGAGGGCCCTGCTGCTTCTGTGATGTCTTTAGCCTGCTGGAAGGGTCTGGGTTCTCCTGAGCTGTCTAAATCAGTGACCATGTTAACTGCGTTTGATGGGAGATATTTTAGGCCACACGGTATCCTTCCTTCCCTTAAATTCCATTTGGGAGGGAAGACCGTTGCGATAGAGGTCGAGGTGGTTGATGCACCCCTTGACTACAATCTCTTGCTGGGTAGGAATTGGATGTATAGTATGCAAGCTGTTGCTTCTTCCTTGTTCCACGTTGTATGATTTCCACATAACGGGAAGATTGTAATGATTGATCAAACGACATTCAAGAATCTGTCTGTTATCGCATCTTTAGGAGCTTCGATCCTGATCGTTGAACATTCTCAACTGACAACTGGGAGTGTGGGTGTAGGCATGTATCCATCCCTTATGGGGAGCTTTAGCTGTTCTGCACCAATCCTCATGGTAGGATCTAGTTTCGATGAGGCTTCGATGTCTATGAAATTAGTGTCTTTTCGCACGAGTCATATGGAAGATCCTTGGATTCTTCCTGCGCCGAGTACTTCGAGTGAGCCCGTCGCAATGGATTTGTCGTAACCTGCAGTTATGATAGCTTATCAAGCTAATCTTGAGTGTGTTGCAAATCCTAGTCCTTCCTCTTCGCGGACGGAGGAGGAGGACCTTTATGTGCTACCGGCATGGGCAGTACAGTCTTCTCATGTGCACGACTGCCTTGATACGGTTTTCCCTTTAGATGAAGTGATTATCGAGGCTATGTCGGGAATTGACCCACCATGGGAGGAACTCCATCATAGATCGTACTTTCTTCCAGAGCTTGACCGCTTGGAGCGTGAGCATTTTAGGGCAGTTCTTAGTTAGAGAGTTGGTATTCCTATGGTTCCATTAAGCTCTCCTGGTTAGATGGCTGATGGAAACATGGCAAACATTTCTTCAATGATTCCTATCAACATCTCTCGCAATCCTGGCACAATAGAGAATGTCTATATTGGGGCGGAATGTTACCATGCTGAGATTCTTGAATATACTAAGCTATTTAAGGAATTCAGTGATATTTTTGCTTGGTCTTACGATGAGATGCCAGGTATTGACCCTCAGATTGTCGAACATGAGATTAATACTTACCCCAATGCTAAGCCTGTTCGAGAGCGTTTACGCACAGTGAATCCTAGGAAAGCACCCGCCATTAAGGCAGAGATAGAGAAGCTGTTGAAAGTCAGTTTCATCCATCCCATTCCCTTGATGGAGTGGGTTTCAAACCCCATTTTGGTGGATAAGAAGTAGGGAGCGATCTGAATATGTACTAATTTCCGTGATTTGAATCGTTCCTGTCCTAAGGATAACTTCCCCGCACCATTTATTGATTAGATTTTGGATGAGTGTGTGGGTAGCGAGGTGTTCTCCTTCATGGATGGCTTTTCTGGATATAATCAGATACAAATTAAACCTGAGGACCAACATAATACTGCATTTATCTGTCCTTGGGGAATGTTTGCATATCGAAAAATGCCTTTCGGACTTAAAAACGTCGGAGCTACGTTTTAGCGGGCGATGACCTTGATCTTCCATGATCTCAAGTCAATTATTGAAGTATTTTTGGATGACCTCGCTGCTCATTCTCCTATGAGAATGCGTCATGCCTATCACTTGAGACTGGTATTTGAAAGATGCCGGCACTATTCAGTTCAATTAAACCCTCATAAGTGCATCTTTTGTGTGAAGTCGGGTCGTTTGTTAGGATTCATCGTTTCTAAAGAGGGTATAAGAGTCGACCCTTTGAAGGTTGAGGCAATACTTCAGTTGTCTCCCCCAAAAAATATTCGTCATCTTCAGTGTTTGCAAGGCATGGCAAACTTCTTATGAATATTTGTTGTTAACTTTGCCAATTTGACTAGAGGCTTCATGCGTCTATTGAAGAAGGACACCCCCTTTTATTGGGATGAGCGAGCCCAGGAGTCCTTTGATGCACTCAAGCGAGCCCTAGCATCGGCCCCGGTGATTATTCCCCTGGATTATAGCCGTGACTTTCTATTATATGTGGTCGCGTCCTTAGAGATGATTGGTATGGTTTTGGTTCAAGAGGATGAGGAGCTCCAAGAGCATGTCATATATTATCTAAGCCGAAACCTTATTGATGCAGAGATTTGTTATTCTCATGTCGAGAAGCTTTAGCTACCGTACATGTGGTTCAGTGATTGAGACATTATATTCTCCTTCGCCAGACCTTGGTAGTGGCCCATGTCAATCCATTTCAATTCATCCTCAACAGAAGGATGATTGGGGGAAATTATAATAAATGGATTGTCATTCTGCAAGAATTCGATCTCGAGTTTGTTTCGGCAAAATCGAAGAAATATTTAATCTTTGCAGAGCTTATATCAAATTTCCTGAATGAGGGCGAGGAGTTGGTTTGTGAAGATACATTTGTCGATGAACACATCTTCTTAATCTCAACCTTAGACCCATGGTATGGGAATATCATAATATATTTGCAAACGTAGAAGACCCCTACTCACCTCTCGCGAGATGAACGACGACGATTACGTCATGTCTCTAAGAACTACCTTATAGTGGATAACACTTTGTATCGTCATGGGGTAGATTCCATTTTATGACATTGTTTAACTCATGAGGAGGCTGAGGTAGTGCTGAATGATTTCCACGGAAGGGTGTGTGGTGGTCATTTATCTGGGATTTCTACAGCTCAAAATATTTTGAGAGTGGGTTATTTCTGGTCGTCAATCTTTAAAGATTGCGTTGATGTGGTCAAGAGGTGCCACCCTTGCCAGGTTTTCACACGTAATATGCACTTGAAACCTGCCCCATTACATCCCATTATCACTGTCGGTCCCTTCACTAAGTGGGGGCTCGATTTTATGGATTGCAACCCAGCTTTGGCTAGGGGGCACCATCATATTATAGTGGTTGTTGATTACTTCACGAAATGGGCTGAGGCTATGTCTACAGTAAAATCTGATGGTGAGACAGCCACCCACTTTGTATTCAACCAAATTATTACTCGGTTCAGGATTCCGAAAGAGATTGTCATTGACCATGGCTCGCACTTTCAGAACTGTATGATGGAAGAGTTGGCATCCAATTTAGGATATAAGCAAGAGCATTCCTCTTCTTACTATCCTCAATCGAATGGACAAGTAGAGGCAGTGAATAAATCACTCAAATCCATTATCCAACGAACCATTGCACAAAGCAAGAACAATTGGCACATCATGTTATATCCTGATTTGTGGGCATATTGAACCGATGTTAAGACTACCAGTGGTTTTTCTCCATATCAATTAGTACATGGAGTGGAGTTGATATTGTTGGTTGAATGCAAGATTCCTTCATTGAATCTAGCTGTGGAACTCTTACCGGACACTTCACCTTTGGAGGAGCATTTGGTTCACCTTGAGCAACTTAATGAGCAGCGTTGGGATGCCTTGGTGGCTCTAGAGGTTAATAAGCGTCGTGTAAAGGCCCAATATGATAAGTCTGTCTGTCCAAGGGATTTTAGTGAAGGAGACTTGGTACTTTTGTGGGATCAACCGAAAGAACCCTTGGGGGTAGGGAAATTTAATCCTATGTGGCGTAGTCCTTACGTGGTCAAGCGTGTGTTAGAGAAGGGTGCCTATGAGTTAGTGGATTACGAAGGGATGACCTTGGCAGAGCCTAGAAATGGGCTCTATCTTAAGAAATACTATGCATGATTTTCAGCCAAGGCTGCTTATTGTATATTAGTGTACAGTTTTTCATGGTTAGGTCTTTCTCTTATCATGATCAGGTTTGTGATTAGTTTCCATTTCTTTTAGCAGATGTCAATGGAATCTTCCACCTATGTAGGATTCGCGGATGGTGCAAGCCATCACACTCAACACTCAGCCTCTGCTACTTGGGTGATTTATACTCCTATGGGTCAGGTATTGTCTTCAGGAGGTATATGTCTATGGTCATCTTCCAACAATGTTGCTGAATATAGTGTCGTTTTTGAGCTTCTACAAGATGCCATTTCGCATGGTGTTCTCTCTCTTAAGGTACGTCTTGATTCAGAGTTAGTAGTGTCACACCTCAATGGTTTGTACCGTGTTAGAGATCCGACGTTATTAAGAAGATTTTTGCGTGTGAGATTGTTAGAACGACAATTTGACAACATAACATATATACACATTCCAAGAAATAATAATCAAGTTGCTGACTCATATGCTAACTATGTGTTAGATTGGAATTTGTTTCATTCACAATAAATTAATCACAAACACAATTTTTACTCATGTAAATAAATAAACCAATCACCATAAAAAAAATTATATATATATCCAAAATTGTGATAATACATAGTGTCATGATACAAAATTGGGGCTTTCGAGCCACCATCATATAATACACGGTAGTACAAAATGTATACACTCCCAGGTGTCTAATCCTGTGGAGGTGGAGGAGGGTTGTGATCATGGAAGGTCACTACAACTCTAGCTAGCTGTCAGAATAATCGCCCCCATGCGCGTGGCACACCCACCACCTGTCGCTGCATAGCCTCAGGCAAGTCCTCGACTTGTGCCATGGGAACTCTATGAGTCAGTCTCACAAAGTTGATATGAATGCTCTGGAGCATTCGCTCTGCATCCACACCCGTGATGTCATCTCCTCTTCCCCTCCGTCTATGACGAGGGAAGCCTTCTGGCCACCGTGGTCCCACATCTGCACACAAATGGTAGATTTCACTATGTATTGTTGTGCAAAAACATGTCTTTTTGATTCCATATAATCAAGAAAACACAAAAAAAATTAAATAACTCAAAAAATTTAAAAAGAGAGGGTCAAGATTCGTCACCTATGTCACCATATGCCGATCTTGGTGGTAGCGGCATGTCTGGGTCCCCCTAAAAATCTATCCCTGCATAGGGGTAGTCATCGATGGCAACTATCTATCATCGCCACCATGGAAAGAAGTCAGCTGGATATGGGTTGGCCACCCTACCACCCCCCAGTCTGAGCATAGCATCTTCCCAATGTCATTGGGCCAAATCTCGAACCCCGTGGAGAGGAACGTCCACTCTAGGGCTCAATCCTGGAACACGCTCGAAGAAAAACGTGCTCAAAATACTGTTGAACCTGAAGTTTCGCACTCTACCTGCCTTACACTCACTGAGCTGGTGTTTCATGTTGCTCAGTAGTGTAGTGCTCCAGTCGTAAATAGTGGGTCTCATGCACTCTACTACATAGAACATCAGAGGCCGCAAGGCCTGGTGGAGTGATGCTAAGCCAGCTATCCTGCCCAGTGTCAAAAGTATGGCCTTTAGGCCCAGCACCTCTATAGCATTGGTAGGGACCTGACTCCCCACCTTCTCGGTGTCTGGATAATAGTACACTGCAATGTACTCATCGATAGTTATGCCACAACCTGGCCCACCTTGAGAACAAAGGTTCACCACCTCCCCTCATCTAGAAAGCCCTATAATGAAGTATATGTCCTCCACCTCTATGGTGAGGGACATCCCATTGATATGGAAGGACTCTGATTCTGGATCCCAATAGTCTACCAGCATCTATAGCAGTCTTGGTTTGGCCCTCAAACCACCAAGACACCAAAATTTCTAGAGTCCGCATGCACGTAGAGCCTGTTGAGCCATTAGATCAGCCCTCACTGCTTCCTCTACTTCACCATGCTCACGCTCTCTCCACTCTAGCACCATCTTGCACAAGAAATTGTCAATTTACTCATTAGTTTATTGAAAAAACCATATGCACGGCCTCATATGCGACTGTTTTCAAAATAGCTGTGTATGTACGCGGGTTTGAGGGTGTTTTCTGCGTATATCCAGCCCTATACGCGGAAAAAACCTCGATTTCTGCATGGGCCGTAGCGCTCATTTTGGGATGGCTTAAAAAACTTATTTGACCATGAAAATTCATAAAAATTATATCAAAATGCAAGAGGAGAGCATGAGAAAATACCTGGAAGAAACGATTGTGAATTCCGCCTACTGGATCTCTTGGAATTTGCTGTTGAAAATCAGAGCTCAAATGGGTAAAAGTTTCAAATGATTTATATTTTTTACTATTTATAGAAATTTTTCAATTATTTGAAAATTTTTACCCCCTTTCCTATAGTTTTGACAGTTTCTAACCATTTTGGACCATTTTTGACATAATTCATGTTGTAGAGGACCTTTTTCAGTGTTGTTTCAGCTGTTGGATTGACCCATTCGTACAGATCTCAGGTATCATGTCTAAACTGGCATATAGGTTAGATTCACCATCGTTTTCATTTTGCATGACCTTAGGTAAGAACCCACTCTGTTATGTCATAGAACCTTCTTGTTGTTTTAGAAGTGGCATGATATGAGTGGTAGAGCTTCACCTTACATGGGTACCCTAGTTAGCACCTTATTTGCATTTGGTGCCCATGACAACATTTTCTCCTTTAGGGTGTGGGAGTCCGTTGTATAGTACTGCCATGACATTTTGCAAGAGCCTCATACTCCTCTTGATCTTATGCTGGCCTATTTCCCTCAGGACTCCCCTTGTATCAAGTTGTGAATGCATTATCATGAGCTTTCCCTGCCTTATTGAGCTTTATGCCAGCTCCCCTGACATTTCATTTCAGCCATATAGCCCGAGCTTGTCTCATGTCTAGCCATGCAGAGCCATTTTTTATATCATTCGCAGCTTGGTTCCCTTTTTACCAGGAGGGGATTTTCCCCCGAGTGTCGATATCCTACACATGTATCCTTGCATTGAGCATAGGTATGTTCCACTACTTGGAACTAGTTTGTTTTCCCTTATGACACTCGTCTCCTCCTAGTCTGTAACTATAAATATAGTTTATTCTTTTTTCAAGATTTTCAAATAACTGAAAAAGTCCAAAAAAATCAAAAAACCAAAAATCCGTACAAGTAAAGATGTTATCTTTGTTAGCTGTCGAGTCGTGTCGCCTTCGAATATAGCACTATATATCACATCCATTGGTTTGGTTATAGTTTGACTTAGGAGCTGTACTTTTTTATCTGAATTTATCTCCACCGACTGGTTAAGCTTCCAGTCCCTATGGAGCCTCTGTCGATGCCTCCTATGTCGCAAAGATGTCCTAGTTTGTGTGTCGAGTCTATGCTGCTTTCATTCAGTCACCATACACCGTTATGCTCTTGTTTGAAGGAAGTTGAAGCCTGTGTCAGCCATTCCCAGTACAGTTACTGGTTCGTTCACCTTATGATCGAGTCCTTCCACATTATATAGCTTTGCTGAGTACCTCATGTTGGATGATGGGGGATGCCTTAATGCCCTCCTTCCAGCGGATTTCATCCCATCGACTTCAGATCATTTATTCTGGGATTGGAATCTAGAGTCATTTTGAGCGCCTTGAGACTTGCAGTCATCAGTGGCAGGTTCTCTCACCATCGACAGTGTTTGGGAATACATCAATGTCCCCTGATCAATGGATCCTCTCAAGTGTTCGAGCTCAACACATCTATTCACACTTGTTAGTTTGCACTCTAGTACCTTGATTCCCATTTTCATTATCGGTGGGTGATCTCGCGTCTGTTAACGGTATACATCAATGACCGGTAATCAAACGATGGACTACTATGTTCGACCTCGACAACTCTATTTGCATAGTAGGACATGTACTCGTAGCGGTTTGTGTAGAAGACTTTCCAGATTGGTGGCATTCCCTATATGCTACCTCCTTGATCGTGCCAGTGTTCATGATATTTCAGCTCTTGTGACTTGATTCCAGTATATGTCAAATATTTCCAGCCACTATGGAGATCTTGATCTATTATATATCTTCAGCCATTATGGAGATCATGGTTTTTTGTATATCTTCATCATGGAGATTCTGGTCTGTGTATATTGTACGTGGCGATGACCACTTATGTGATATTTTGTATCATGCCTATTCATGGCCATTGTACTCTTATGTATTTGGGACTGCTATATGTATTTGCAGTTATGTGTAGAGTTGTATTATTGTACTATGCTGATTGGGTGGTTGGTCTTCCATTTGGGATTCTTCATCACTCCACTTCTGGGATGGACTTATAATAGATTTCAGCCATCGTATGACCCCTCTGACCTCACACATTAGGGGGCATCTATTATAGCTGATTTCACCACTCCAGGTGAATCACACTTTGTATGGCCTTCCCTTGTCCCGCTGCAGACTCCGTAGACCCCATGGACCATTTTTTATCCTTTGATGTTTTCTTGATCATCCCTAAAAACATGTGAAAAATGATACACGCGACTTTTAAACCTATAATCGCGTACATACGCGGGTTTGACCACTAAAACCACATACATCGGGATGTGTACAAAATCCAAATCCTTTTGGAGTTTTCCTTGACATGGATCCAACTCATTTGACTCCTGGCCTTCCATATGCCTTGAGATCGCTCGGATTCGACCTTTCATTACCCATTTGAAAAGATATATAAGGAACCCCTTGGTACATTGAAGGCATAAGAGAGAATTGAGAGAAACGAAACTATAGTCCATTGTTGCCAGAACTTATGCTTGAGTCTACATCCCTTTGTCCCTTGGAGCACTTTTGTGTTCTTCCCAAGCTTGCTTTTTTCTTGTGAGCTTGCTATCTAGTGATGGAGGATTGAAGTGGTGGAGGCCCAAGTGGGGGATTCAGTTTCTCTAGTTCGCAGACGTGCTGTTAGAGGTTGTATCTTGTAATCTCTTATTTATATTAATAGAAATATATTTTCCTGTCCAATAATGTGTGTTTGAATGAATATTTTATCCATTGGATTATGTCAAATGATTTTACATTATTGATTATATATGCTAGAATAGATCGAACACCATGATATATAGAATGCTTGTATTGTTTACTTGTTGTTGAGAAAGTAATCTATCAATTCAAGCTGAAGTTGGAAAGCTCAACGGGGATCTACTTCAACTGTCCAGAATAAGGTACGAGGTCTGATCCTTTAGTGTTAGACATTTTATTTCTATTGCATATTGGAAATGATTGATTTCTGGAGTCAAGCTGTTTGTTGTGGTACCCCAAGCCATAGGAATTTCTCTCCGTAACAACCCTTTAATTTGTACAAAACTCCTTCTTGTTCTCCAATCACTACTACATCATCGATGGTCTTTCCTTTTGGCCACATGATGACTTGACCATCTATGAATGCAAACCTTATTCCTTTTGCATCTAATGCAGATATGGAGAGAAGGTTCTTCTTGAGTCCTGGCACAAACAATACTTCCCTAATTGTCATAGACTTTCCAGAGTCTAGTTTATGGGAGGATTCCCCACTACCTTTTATTGGATACTGGTATGGCAACTCCTAGCTTCACCTTGTGAGGTGATTCATGTTCTAATAGTTTCACAAAGGATTCCTTGAATCTTGTCATATGCTTGGAAGCCCCACTGTCTATAATCCAATCAGTGCTTCCATGATTAATGTTTCCCGTAAGATCAGAAATCAAAACATATTGATTGTCACTGGAAGAATCTTCACTTTCATATCTGGTTTTCTTCTTGGGAGGTTCATCATCCTCTACAGCATGAGCATGATGTATTATCTTGTTTCCCTTCTTCTTATGAGAGTTAATCTTATTTCTAGGATAGTCTTTTTCAAAGTGTCCTCTTTCATCACATGTATAACACCTCAATCTAGATAGGTCCTTTCTAATGTTATCTTTATGGTGAAAGTTCTTACCTTTGGAGTGATGAGAGTTTCTTCTTCCTTTCTTGGAGTGAACTATGAGGGCTTGATCTTCACTTCCCATCTTCTCTTCTCAAGATGCTATCTGAGCTTCTTCTTGAGAGCATTCTTCCCATAGTCTTCTGAACTTGACTAACTTCTTTCTGGCACATATTCCTTGGATGAATGAATCCCATGACCTAGGGAGGCCATTCAGTGTTGTCATCACAATTTCTACATTCTCCACTTCTTCATCTACATATTCTAGTTGTTATTTGATCTGAGAGACCCTTGTGAAGTAATACTGCATGGTCTCAGCATTCTGGATCTTTACATTCTTCACCTGATTCCTTAGAGTCATCTTCCGATTGATGTTATTCCCTTCAAACAGTTTGGTTAGGGCATCAAACATAGCTTTAGGTGTCTTGAGAGAGGACACATGTGGGATGAGGTGATCCTTGATAGAATCAGCAATGATTCTCTTTTCCATAACCAATTTCTTCTTATCTAAGGCCTTTTCCTCATCTCCCTCTGGAACTAGAAACGCCTCACTGATATAGGAGTCCAACTCATTTTCTTCCAGGACCAGGGAGATCCTATACTTCCAAGCTCGAAAGTTATCATCTCCCTCAAGATTTTCATCAAGCTTGGTATGATAAGACATCTTAACTGAGAACCTCAAATGGAAATACAAAATATTTAGATCTTACCAAGTCAAGATGTCGGATCTGGATTTGGAGCTGAAATCCTGTAGAGCCGGTTTAGGAACAAATTAGGGTTTTGCTTTTCTGGAGTTTTATCCAACCAATTGCTTTGAATTTTATCCCTAACTTTGATTTTAGGGAGGAGATCACTCCAGGCCTAGGCTCACTGAAAAATTCCTCTTTTGTGAAAAGCCCTAATTTCTGGCAGTAGTGTCAGGTCCAAAACTGAAAAACCTCAAAATTGGATTCTGCTTTGACAGAAAGATGTGCCCTACGGAGGAGAGTTATTCCAACCTTCTTTTGCTGAAAATATGTGGAGAGAGATCCACAAAGTAGGAAGCCCTAGTTGCTACAGCTGCACAATGTCTTCTTCTGAGGTTAGCTCTGATACCACGTTAGATTTTTAACATTAAGCTAGCAGAACATTAGGATCTTTAACTGAGAGAACAACAAGCACAGTAATCAAACACAAGAGACAATGAACACAGTGTTTTTCCTCGGGGAAACCATAAATGGAGAAAACCTCAAAACTTCCTCAGAGATAGAATCAAAACCAAAGTAAAACCGAAAACAGTAAGTGATCTCCCGACAGCAGTAACCTTCTTTCTATCTAGCCCCAGTGTCTTCTCCTTCCTCAACTATGTGCTAAACTTGAGTGTGTGTGAGATGTGTCCTAAATAGAGAGTCCAACTCTCTATTTATACTAATCCTGACATGACTAAAACTCTACTATGGCCGACCTCTCTAGGAGAGTCTAATAACCCTAGTGCCCCAGAACTGCAAGGACTTTAACCCTTAGACAATAGGAGGGTTACCCACAATGACTTGACATGACCTGTTTACAATATATATCCTCCCGATAGGAGCATCAGGGCATGACATGACATAAGTACATCCTAGAATAAACATCAAGTTACAATAGATAAGAAATACAAGTGAATACATTCTGAATTTAAAGGTGATTCAGATAACAATCCAACCAGCTATGTTCTCTGTAACTAAATTGAGAAGGGGCATGATTCCTAAGGATAAGGAGGGGGAATGCTAACCTTGAGCCATGGCGGGGAAAATAAAGCCATGTGTCACCTTTTTTAATTGCTCACCTTATCTTGTCTCATGGAACAACCATCTTAATTGTTCTATTGGTGTTTGGAGCTATTAATGTTGGCAGTGGAGTGTGGCAGTACTACCATGCCATGCTCACACGCACACTCCACTGGGCTGATCGATACATTGGTCCGAAGACCACTACGCTCACACCTGTACTCCCTCCACGACGTAATTAGCCGATCATTCTACCCACTCTCCCCATAGCCGACTGTTTGTTTTCCTAATGCTGAGCATAGTTAAAAGGAGGACAATCCATTGTGTGGGGGTTCACCATTCCTCTCACACACCGCCTTGCTAATCGGAGAGACGTTCTTCCTGTTGTTCACGTAGAAGTCTAGGTTTTTTCCTCCACCATTGCCGGACTGTGAAGGATTTCCGTGGTTTTCACTGGGGGGGATGTTTTTGCCCGTGGTTTCCTTGGTGGTATGTTTTCTTCATGTTTATATTAAGGGCAGTTTTTCCCCTGCTCGCATTCCTGTTGTAGTTGTCTAGACATTTGCTATTGATCGTGGACTATGGTTATCTTCATCATTCTTTGGTTGTTGTTTCCCACTTTTTTTGGATACATTTTCCTTGTAAATTGGCTACTGTAGATCGTTGTGGAATCATTTTTTCCATGATAGGGCCAAGAATGATTCAGGGGTTGTTTTCCCCCATCAAAGCTCTGGTTGTTGGTTTGCTGCATGAACACAGTGGTTGGTCTTTGGACTGCATTGGAGTGGTGATGAAGGCCTAATGTGCTTGACAAATCTGGTGTGTTTGGGAGCCACACAGACAGAGCTAGTGGGTTTGATTTCTTCTCCACAACCCCTGAATAGCACTGGAAGGGGAATCAGGGTCAGAGGGACTGTGTTGCAGAGAAAGGAATGATTTCCTTGTATTGGGTGTGTGTGGGTGTCCTATAAGTTAGACTAGTTTTGGTGTAGGTGTCCTTAGCTCTTCAATGAGCTCACCAGCTTAGCATTTAGCCTTTCCCAGCTCTTGGATGGCCTGATAAACCCAACTTTGTTAGCTTGGCTGATTTGTTGTTCGCCTGATAAACCCAACTGTGTTGGCTTGGCTGAACTGTGTACCCTTGTGGTGTTGTTATCCTTGGCTATGTGTAAGCCTGTTAGTTCCTTATTCCTTGGGGAATCATGCCCGGCTCAGGGGTGGTAGCATTGCTGAGAGATTGAGGAACAGGCGGGCCTATGGTTGGGTGGAACGTTGCAGCGATGTAGCTGGTTACAGAACAAGTTCTTATTAAGATAAGTATTATTTCCTAACTTGTGTCTGCAATTATGTTTACCATTGATGAATGATGATATACATGTTAAATGTTGATCTGTATATGCATGAGTATTGATTGATATGTTTTGTTTCCATTGTGTATATGAATGATTATGCCTCATAATATGTTTGATGTTTTAAGTATCATGCTTCAGCAGTATATGTATGTATGTCCATGTTCATGGGGCTATATGCCTGGATGATTTGATGTATGGTAGCGTCCTCTTCGTCGGTCGAAGGGTCAGGGACATTACAACCTCATATACTCTTAAAAGGTATTCCCCGATGTTTTCTTCTTCTTTCATTTGAAGTCTTTCAAACCGTCCCTTATATGTTTGAAGCTTGGATTCTTTGAATTTAGATGCCCCTTCATAGATAACATTTAACTTATCCCAATATTGTTTGGCAGTCTTGCATCGCATAACTTTTGTAAATACAAAGTTTGTTAATCCTCTTAAGATTTCATTAAGAGATTTGGCATTACCCTCATATTGGCCTAGTTCCACTGGGTGTAGGTGTCTGGTCTTCTATTTTATAATCCTTTTCAGTTGCTTCCCAAACATTCCATCCAAGGGACATCATATGGAACTTCATTCTCACACTCTAGTATGTTAGATTTTTATCATTAAGCTAGCAATACATTAGGATCTTTAACTAAGAGAATAAAAAGCACAGTAATCAAACACAAGAGACAATGAACACACTGTTTATCCTTGGGGAAACCATAAATGGTGAAAACCCCACAACTTCCTCAGAGATAGAATCAGCACCAAAAGTAGAACCCAAAATAGTAAGGTGATCTCCCGACAACAGTAACCTCTTTCTGTCTAGCCCCAGTGTCTTCTCCTTCCTCAACTATGTGCTACACTTGAGTGTGTATGAGAAGTGTGATAAATAGAGAGTCCAGCTCTCTATTTATACTAATTCCCGACTTGACTAAACCCTACTAGGGCCAACCTCTCTAGGAGAGTTTAATAACCCTAGTGCCCCAAAACTGCGGGGACTTTAACCCTTAACCAATAGGAGGGTTACCCACAATGAGTTGACATGACTTGTTTACATTATAAAACTTCTTGATAGGAACATCGAGGCATGACATGGCTCAAGTATATCCCAAAATAAACATCGAGTTACAATATATAAAAAATACAAGTGAAATACATTCTGAAGTTACATATACATCAACACTCCCTCTTAACTAGGAAGGTATTCTTTCGACACAATTTTCATCTCAAGTTTTCTTCTCTGTATATTTTGGATCATCATTGAGTCCTCCTCATAGTCAATTCATCTTCATCATTGGATCTAGATCATCACTCAATCTGGATCACCACTGGACATAATCACTAGATCTAGATCATCACTCGATCTGGATCACCACTGGACATCATCACTGGATCTGGATCATCATTTGATCTGGATCACCACTGGACATCATCACTATATCTGGATCATCACTCGATATGGATCACCACTCTTTGATCATCATCACTCGATCTGGATCATCACTGGGTCATCATCACGGGTGCTATCTCTTGATTCCTCTTATCATAGGAATTTCTACAGAGCCAGCACTTTTTCATGCTGGATGTACATCTACAGAGCCAGTCCTTTTTCATACTAGATGTATCATCATAGAGCTAGTCCTTTTTCATACTAGATGTGGCATCTACACAGAGCTAGTCCTTTTTCATACTGGATGAGTCTTCAAAGAGCTAGTCCTTTTTCATACTAGATGTGGGATCTACACAGAGCTAGTCCTTTTTCATACTAGATGAGTCTTCACAGATCTAGTCCTTTTTCATACTAGATGTGGGATCTACATAGAGCTAGTCCTTTTTTATACTAGATGTGGGATATACACAGAGCTAGTCATTTTTCATGCTAGATGAGTCTTCACAGAGCTAGTCCTTTTTCATACTAGATGAGTCTTCAAAGAGCTAGTCCTTTTTCATACTAGATGTGGGATCATCACATACATCTGACAATGGAAGGAACCATTCCTCTCACCATGTCATAGCTATTACATCCAACCATGGAAGGAACCAATCCTCTCACCATGTCAAAAGGGCACAGTACTTACATCTGACCATGGAAGGAACCAATCCTCTCACCATATCAGAAATACACAGCACGGACACATCACTTCCTCTTGGGAGGAATCTCAATCTGGAGAACACCAAGCTTCTCCCTAAAGTACTCAAACTTCACCCTAGCTAATGGATTAGTCAACACATCAGCTATCTATTCATCTGTCGCAACATACTAGAGCTTCACTGCTCCTCTCTGCACCATATCCATGATATAGTGATACTTGATCTCAATATGCTTCAACTTGTCGTGGAACATTGGATTCTCTGACAACTTTACACAACTCTTGTTTTCATAGTATATACAAGTAGCATCTAACTAGAGATCAAATAAATCATACAGTAGCTTCCTCAGCCATACTGCCTAACAACTAGCTGAACAGGCTGTGACATATTCTGCTTCAGTTGTACTCAGTGCTACACAGGATTGCTTCCTGCTAAACCAAGAGGTCACACCTAATCCCATACTGAAGCAACACCCTGAAGTGCTCTTCCTATTGATGGCACTGCCTGCCCAATATGAATCAACATAACCCTCCAGGTTAATCCTTTGATCAGTCTTATAATTGAGCCCATAATCAACCGTACCCTTTAGGTAGCTCAGAATGTGCTTTGCAGCAGTCAACTGAACATGTCTCGAATCTGTCAAGTATTGGCTCAAGGTGTTCACAGCAAAGCAAATATCTAGTCTCGTGTTCATCAGGTACATCAAGGACCAAATCATTTGATGATACATCCTCGCATCAATCGACTCTGATGAAGAATCACTCAATAGATTCAGGTTCGATGCCATAGGTGTGGTTAATTCCTTGCAGTCCATCATCCCAAATATCTTCAAGATCTCTACAACATAATTCCCTTGTCCAAGGAAGATTCCATCCGTATTCTGCCACACCTCCATACCTAGAAAATAATGCATCATACCCAAGTCCTTCATTTTGAATTTGGCAGCAAGCTTTCTCTTTGTATCAGTAATCAACCCATCCATACCTGTCACAAATAGATCATCTACATATAGTAGGAGCATCACTGGGTTGCCATCTTCAACCTTGTAGTAAAGGTTGGAATCTGCTTTACTCTTGGTAAAGCCCAAACTAGATAGAAAGCTATCAATTCTATCATACCATGTCCTGGGTGCCTGTTTCAAGCCGTACAGGGATTTCTTCAATCTACACACATGAGACTCCCAATCATGTGTCTCAAAACCAAGTGGCTGCTCCACATACACTTCCTCTTCCACTACACCATTCAAGAAAGCAGTCTTGACATCCATTTGTTGTATCTTCCATTTCATCACTGCAGCTAGAGCAAGTACTGATCTAATGGAAGTGTATCTGGATACAGGTGCAAACGTTTCTTCATAGTCTATTCCTTCTTTCTGGGAGAAACCACGAGCAACAAATCTTTCTTTATATTTTTCTATGCTACCATCTGCAACATGCTAAATCTTGTAGATCCATTTGGAAGTTACGACTGACTTCCCTTCTGGTCTTGGGACAACATCCCAAACATCATTCTTCATGATCGATTGATACTCCTCTATCATAGCATCCTTCCATTCTTTCCGTTCTACCACTTGTTCATAATTAGAAGGTTCTTTATCAATGAAATCACATAGTAATGCTACATAACTCGAACAAGATCTAGTCCTCTCTCTTTCTCTGTGATTCTCTTCCGAAATCCCATATCTTTCCACACCTTGGATAATTTCTCATACCCAAGCAGGTTTCATCTTGTGATGATTCTTCTCTTGAGGTGGATCTACAGGTCTTTGCAGTTCTTCAAATTCTCAATCTTCTTCTTGAGTTTCTTCGTTCATGATTGTATCATGAATTCTGGGTGCTTCTGCTTCTTCAAGTTCTTCAATAGGTCTCTTTTTGTATTTGATGTAGGATGATTCTTTTTCAAATGTTACATTCCTGCTAATGTCAATCTTCTTGAACCCTAGGAAGTATATTCTGTAAGCCTGCGAGCTTTTAGAGTATCCCACAAATATACCCTTCTTTCTTGAAGGATCTAATTTTGTCCTCTTCTCTTTTGGAATGTGCATGTACACTAGACAGCCGAATATTCTGAAATGGCTGACTTCTAGTTGCTTGCCGGAGAATACTTCTTTAGGAGTCTTGTTCTCGAGTACTATGTGTGGAGTACGTTCTTGTACATACACCACTGTTCTGGTTGCTTCTGCCCAAAGATGCATAGGAAGATCTTGATCATGAAGCATAGCTCTTGCAGCTTCCATGATAGTTCTATTCTTCCTTTCTGCAATCCCATTCTGTTGTGGATTATAAGGAGTGGACAACTCCCTCTTAATCCTTGAGTCTTTACATAGTTCTTTGAACTCATTCTAAGTGAATTATCCACCATTATCTAATCAAAAAGTCTTGATCTTGTTTTCAGTGTGGTTCTCGATCAAGGCTTTGAATTCCTTGAACTTGCTAAATACTTCATCTTTGTTCTTCATGAAGTAAATCCATGTCTTCATAGAAAATTCATCAATAAAGGAAACATAGTATGCATTCCCACTTAGAGAACTTGATGACATTGGACCGCATACATTGGAGTGGATGATTTCCAAGATTCCTTTTGCCTTGCTCTCGCTTTTTGGAAATGTCTTCTTTGTATTCTTTCCTTTCGCACATCCTTTGCAGACTCCATCATGTTTTGCTTGAATTTCTAGAAGACCTTCAATAGATTTGCTTGCAAGCAGTAGTGCTCTATAATGCACGTGTGCAGGCCTTCTATTCCAAAGTTCATTTGGTTCTACTGAGTCATGAACCAAAGCTTGTTCTGGTTGACCCTTCAACTTGTATAGACCTCCTTCTTGTTCCCCAATCACTATTGCATCATCAAAATTCTTTCCCTGTAGCCACATGAGAACTTGGCCATCTATGAAAGCAACCCTCATTCCTTTTGCATCCAATGCAAATATGGAGAGGAGGTTCTTCTTTAGTCCTAGAACAAATAATACATTCTTCATCTTCATAGACTTTCCAGAGTTTAGTTTATAGGAGGATCCACCACTACCTTTTATTGGATACTGGTATTCATCCCCAAGTTTCACCTTGTGAGGTGACTAATGTTCAGATAGCTTCACAAATGATTTTTTGAATCCCATCATGTGCTTGGAAGCACCACTGTCTATGAGCCAATCATTTCCTCCATTTGAAACAATTCCTGTGAGAGCAGAGATCAGCACATATTCTTCATCGCTTGAAGAATCACTTTCTTGTCCGATTCTCTTTGTGGAAGGTTCATCATCCTCTGCAGCATGAGCATGATGTCTTCTCTTATTTTCCTTCTTCTTCTTTAAGTTCCCTTTATTAGGGAAGAATTTGGATATGTGAACTTTCTCATCACATGTGTAACATCTAATGGTAGACATATCTCTTCTAGGGTGTGAGATTTTACCTTTGGAGTGATGATGGTTCCTTCTGATTTTCTTGGTGTGGGTTGTGAGAGCTTGATCTTCACTTCCCATATTTTCTTCTTGAGCTTCTATCTGAGCTTATTCTTGAGAGAATTCTTCCCAGAGTCTGCTGAACTTGACTAACTTCTTTATGGCACAAATCCATTGAATGAAAGAGTCCCATGATCTAGGGAGACCATTAAAGGTGGTCATCACAATCTCTGCATTTTCCACTTCTTCATCTACTGCTTCCAGTTGTTCCTTGATCTGAGATACCCTTGTAAAGTATGTTAGGGTACACAGGGTACTCCCAAAGGATCAAACAACAAGAGCAACCACTTTACACAAATGAATCATAGATCAATACACCAATGTTTGTCACGTGGTTAAAACCCTCAAGAGGGAAACAGTCCATGGCCCCAACCAAACAGCTACTTGGAGCAATTTATTATGCAAAAGAAAGAAAGTTACATGAGCTTCTCATAATCAATCAACTAACCAAGGACCCTCTATGCTCTTTAAATAGAGATCATATACCAATCGGGTGTTAAGCCACAGATCAATGGTAGGTATGATCTAAGAGAAGTTGAACTGTCGGATCACTCTATGTCTATAACATATCGTGACCGTCGGATTAGAATATTTACAAATGCATACTAATGCATACTAAAGAAACACACTTTTACCTAACGGATATATTACACAAGTTGATCTTAACTAACTCCTAAGTGTCTAAATATCCTAACATACCCCCTTAAGAACAACTTGGGATAGGATTAAAGGATTTACAAAAGTGACACTATTAGGAGAATGAAGGAGGCATTAGAACCTATCCCCCCTTAAGGACACATTCCTAAACTCCTAACATAAACCAAAGTTTAGAAAACTTCGCTTCTGTAAGAGAATTGGTGAAGATGTTTGCAACTTGATCATCTGTAGGGCAATAGAGAACTTCAATAACACTATCATGAACAAGATTTCTGATGAAGTGCATGTGTAGCTCAATGTGTTTGTTGCGCTGATGTAGAACTAGATCTTTGGCAAGCTTGATGGCACTTTGATTGTTGCACCAAATTGGAGTAGGCCGTTGCTGCTCAAATCCAAACTCGAAAAGGATCTATTGAAGCCATAAAGCTTCCTAACTAGCATTAAATGTGGCCCAATATTTTGCTTCTGCTGAAGAAAGAGTAAGAGCTTGTTGTTTCTTTCTTCAGCGGAAACAGAATATCGAGCCATAGTTAATGCCTAAGTGACAGGTCCAAATCCCAAACTGAAAACATAACCTGCAGTAGAATTTCGATCATTAGGATCACCAACCCAATCTGAATCAGTGAAACCAACGAACAAAGGTTTTGCTGTACTGTAATGAATCCCAAACTGAATTGTACCTTGAATATATCGAAGTATTCTTTTTGCTGCTTTCCAGTGACTTTCATGAGGAGTTTGCATATAATAGGCAACACGACCAACAACAAAGGAAAGTTCAAGACAGGGATGAGCCAAGTATAAAAGACTACCAACAAGCTGACGATACAAGGTGGCATCTACTTCAGGGGAAGTACAAGTGGTAGAAAGTTTGACTCTAGACTGGAAGGGAGAAGGGGTTGGTTTACAATCTTGCATGTGGAAGCGATGAAGAAGGTCACAAGCATACTTAGACTGGGAAAGAAATATTCCTTCTTTGGTTTGCAAGACTTGGAGACCAAGAAAATAATGCAAATGTCCTAAGTCCATGTTGCAACTGCAACTATTTTCCCAAATTTTTGAAATTTTGGACCACCCTTATTTTATATTGCCTATTTTTGTTTGGATTCATCAATTCTATTTGTTTTCTCACTACTACAAGTTGGATTGTTTTGAGGACAACTATTTTCGTGCTTTTCAGAAAATTGCTTATGTCTGAAATTGTTTGATTTTGCTCGTTGATTGGTGATCTCTTTCTTTGATATCGGAAATATTTTCGTTGTTTTCACCGCTGTTCTGGAGGTGAAATGAGTTTTCGTCACTACCCGACCGAAGGTCTGTTGGAGCTTAACGTCTAATTTTTTAATTTTTTGGAGGCCATTCAAACAACACTTCAGAGCCATATATCCTTATGGAGCCTCCATTGTGGAAGCTGAACGATGAGTGCTCTGCGAGATAGTTTGGACTTTTTCAATGTCGTGTTATTGTTTTGACTTGTTTTACATTGTCGAAAGGTTTTATAACTTTGATCAGGGGTGGTATTCTGATTGCCTTCCACCATTGCGGCTCCGGAGTTAACTAAATATCCATTTGTAGCTACTCCACCTGCCGATGTTTTGTTTGGTTTCACTGATATGTTTTTATTTCTCCACGGAGTCCATAGTATTTTCATCTTCTGCCATTACGGCTGCGTACTGCACTAACCTCCCGACACTATGTCGCTCTGGTCGCTGACGAGGAGTTCCCCGCCCGATGCTTTAGTGTTTAGTCTTTCGGATGCCGATAGGATTAGTGGTCCCATGGAACTCATTGTCTTCTTGAAGCCATCCATTGCGGATGTTCCTTAGACTATCCTCCCGATGTTTTAATGATTCAAGCTGTCGATAAGGTTTTTCCCACCATTTTGTGAGTTTTAACTTTCTCTGGGCGGTGGTGATTTCTGTTTCGGGTTAAGGGTTGTGCAACAAAAACGCAGAACAGGGCCTCATCTTGTTGATCAATTTTATTGTTAGTATGGTGGAAAAGATGAAGTCCTAATTAATTGTTAAATTTTGCAGACGGACTCAAAAGATTCCTCATATTACTATTGCAAGGAGACATAACGGAAGGATCAAACTAAGGAGAGTTGATCGAAGAGTAACAAGCAGAGAGTTTTCTGAAATCAACGTGAGCCAAGAAAGGATAAATAAAAACAAAGCGGGATTGTTAGCAACAGGGTCCGGGTTTTGAAATATTCATCAGTTACTAAGTGGGTCTGGTTTTATGAAGTACTAATAAATCTTAATCCGAAATGTAACACATTATGCAAATCATGAGCATTCACGAGAAGACAAAATTAAGAAACTAAACGTTTTGGGAGAGCCCAAGAGACATTCGTGGAAGCCCGACAGTTGATTCTTTTTGTATAAATATAGAATATTTAGATAAGGAAGGGACTTTTTCCCAGTTAGATTAGTGAAGACATATTGTAAGAAGAACTATTTCCTTTTGCAATAGATAATTACAGTTTACTTGTTGGAGAAAGCTAGGTGGAATGTTCAATGTTATGCTATGGATTTGTTGAAAAGGAACTATTTCATTTTCAGCTTTGTGTCCATTAACTGTGAGATCATTCTAACTCTTAGAACCTATGTTCTTGACTGAATGATTTCTGGTTTATTTTATGAAAATTACCACCATGAGTAATGAATGTTGTTCATAAGCAATTGGCTACCTAGTTGTTTAAATATCTTTACCTATTCATGTGTTTTGGAAGAAGTATCAGCTATCTATAATTTCTCTTTATAATGCATGCACAAAATACATTACTCATTAATAAGTGACCATCTTACTCCCTGGGGATAGGTAGGTAGTTAGATTTAATTTCTTGCTATGTGTGATTTAGATGCATGAGAGCCTAAGACGAGAGGTAAGAACCTGTGCATCACGTTGTGAATACTCCTTGCATTCTTAATCAATCTGCATCTTAGATAGGCACTTGCATATCATACTTAAAGTTAAAAAATACAAAAAATATATACGGTGGACCGGGCCGCAACTAGTAAAAACCTTTTTATTTTTGTTACTTGACCTACAGTAGCCGGAACGCAAACCGGACGGATTCCTACCCCAAACAGTCATGGGCTAGTTGGTAACGTTGACTAGGGAGAATCCCTTACAGTTGTTACCTACAAATTTCTAGGCCTCAACAGTTTCTGGCACTAGAAGGAGGGCTGCCAGTGCATGGTTGGCCGAGGAAACCCGTTTTCTCGAAATAACCCCACCAGTGATAATTTTGAAAGCAGTTTCTGTCCTGATCCAAATACTCAACAGGATAGGGAACATCTGTTTGCTACGGAAAACCAAGTGATAAATTATCTGAGAAGACACACTAGGGCATATGTGAAGAAGATTGGAGGATTACCAATTATCCCTTATTTGCTCAGAAGAGAATATAAAAGGAGAGACCGTCCTATATTGGAAGACTCAATGTTGGTGGGAGATTTGGAAGAACTTGTAGAAACAGCCTTATAGGAGGTGGTTCAGCCTTTGAATCAAGTGGGCCCAGAAACACCTTATTGTTCACATGTTCATACTCCTACTCATTCACCACCTCACTCTCCACCCAAACTCATGGTAGGCGTTGTTAAGTCAGTAACTTGTTTCTTCAAATTTTATGTTTGATTTGCATTTTATTCCAAGTTATTCATTTGTTTTAGTTTGGTTTTTGACTTCTTTAGGAAATTTTTAGTTTTTACATGAAATTTTGAACTTTGCCTTTAGATTTTGACTTTATTTTTTATCCTTTAGATTATTGAAAGGTTTTTAAAGGTCAACATGTTGCATAGTGGACTCACAAATCACATTATAAGCATACTCATCATTCAAACATCATTTAAACTTCATGCAAATTGGAAAAAAGTTGTAAAACAGCGCCAAAATAGAGTTAAATTTATTCTTGTAGCGCAAGTGTGAAAAAATAACAAAGGAGCGCTACAAGAATATCGAGCAGGTTGATTTGTCCGATTTTTTAGCCGATTTTTTGCATAATTCCAAATCTAAAGAGACTAATTGCTTGAGTTAAGGTTTTTGCTACATGTTGTGTTAGTGGTCATCATCAAAACAGGTGGTCTCAGGTCGTGGAGAAGATCATGGTTATCATTAGCCAGGATGCAGCTCGACGTGACAAATAGCCATATAGACCGACTCTGATGAGAAGACAGTTATTCCTTACCTCCATTTCGAAGCTGAAAACTTAAGTGCACTGATGATTTATGCCAAAAAAAATGGAGTGCTGTTTCAGAGCCTAGTTGGGGTTTTTGGAGGTTATACAGGGAATTAGGGCTTCTTTATTCCGCCACTTGTAATCAAATTGAGCATATGAAGACACCTGTATACTTCAATTCAGCAATTAAACAGCACGAGGACCGGTTTAAAGCAACCGCAGTTGAACATTAAAGAGGTACTCTGCGATAAGCTTTTTGTGACTGAAAATTTGGGGCTTTCTCGGTGAATGTTGTTTTATCAAAATTAGTTAAGCAGAACGTTAGTATATGCCTTAAACAATGTTCTTGTTGAAAGGAGAAGGAGATTAAGAGTGTTGGTGAGTGACTAAGCTTAAAAATATCAGTTTTCATTTGAACATGACCTTGTCCAGGCTTGAAAGTATGGTGATGTGAAGAGCTACACAGTTTATGGTGACTAAAATTCATAAATAAGTTTGTTGTTCGTGCACAAGGTAATGAAGAAGCTGAACATATGAGAATACATGAAGACTAGATCTCATTAAATGGCTAAACTGACTCATTTTAGTGCTAAAAGCTACAGGGAGCAAGAAGTGAGCAGACCTAGGATTATTCCTATATCTTCCCCTCTGCTATATAAACAAGCTTCATCTTATCCTAGAAACCACAAGCTGATCTAAACAGTTAGCAGCTCCAAGATTTTCAGTACAGACATTGCTCATAGTTAGCACTAGAATGATTTAATGGTTATTTTTGGCACCGAATCTCAAAACACAGGTGGTCTAGTGCATTCTAGAGATGGTCAGCGGTCAGTTGTTTTCCATGACAGACTGAATGACAGTTAAATTTCACCCAAAGTCTTAGTGAAGAAGATTGAATCTTCTTTTACCTAAATCATTTCACTCTGTGGTGAAACTTATCTTACATTAGAAAACAAAGGGAGTAGTCAAAGGAGAGTGAGTGGAGTTGGTTATTGAAAATTTAAAAGGCTTGAGGGGATGAAAAACAGCTACTAGTTTATTTACAAAACCCTGGAAATACACAGAGTCTCAGCAATTGAAGAGAATGGGTAAGAGTGGTAAGATAAATAGGGCAGAACCTACTGATGCAAGCTGGATTGAGAAATTTCCAGGCTGTGTAGAACTGTTCCAAAATGCTGGATGGCTTGATTTTTTCAAGAGGATATGTGGATACAATTCTGAGGTCTCTTATCAATTTGCTAAAGGCTATAAGCAGGATATGGTGATTTTTGACACCCTAAAGTTTAGATTGACAGTGGATTTGGTAGCAGAAGCTACAGGAATAAAGAATGAAGGGGAGATGTGATTTAAGAAACTGCCCTTCACCTTTGATGCTCAGAGGTATTTGTTACCAAATGTTACCCCAGATTGGAGCAAGGGCATATTGATCCAAAACTTCAGAAGTGAATGGGTGGAACCCATCAGAATCTTGCAGAGCCATATAACATGTGAGGGCAGATATGCATATGTTTTCAAGTACCACTTTAGGTTTCTACAGCACATGGTTGGTGTATCTAAAATGAGCCTTCCCTTCTTCTTGCACAAAAGTCTCCAAAAGATGTCTAGCAGAGTAAAAGATCATCAAGATCATACTTCTCAATCAATCTTCCACCATGGATTGATTAAATTAATCATTAGCACTGTCCTGCAGAAGGAAGGGAAAACTTGGGATTTCTTCCTCTTCTGGTCTGGCTTTCAAGTTAAACAAGAAGATCAACAAACTAAAAAGCAGGCAGATAAAGGGAAGGTCCTAGTGAGAAAACTAGGTCAGAAGGTAAAGACTGAAGACAAGAAAGAGTTTCAATTTGAAAAGCACCAGAACCTGTGAAGGAAGACAGTGAACCTAAAGTGTTTTCAGCTGACATTAAAGGTCAATACTCACTATTTGCAGAAAAGAAATATCAGCTCATGCAACACATAGCTCCTGCTGAAGTTTTCACTGAAGATAAAGCTGCTGTTATAGAAAAATTTGATGTACAGGAAGAAGACATTCAAGCTCAGCCAAAGAGTCCCATTACTATTCTCTCAGAGGATGAGGGTTATTTTCTAGAGGAGGATCAAACCATTGCCAAAGCTGAAGTGAGGGTTGATTCCTGCAAGGAATTTTCCACTCTGGAGAACAAAACAGTCAGGCTTAGAAAAAAGAAGAATGAAGTGGAAGCCATGGAATTTTGTACAGTTAAGCATCAAAAAAGAACCTTGAAAATGCTAGGAGAATTGGCACCAGGGTGGAGGCCTAAAACCAGGCCAAAGAATAAGATAAGATTGAATATGAAGAAGCTTCTTAACCCCAAATTGAATACCAAACAGGTGACTGTCCTGGATGATGTTTCCTCAGATGAAAAGTCATAAATTGACAAAATGAGCATTAAAAGGAAGAAAATAGCAGTTGTAAAAACTTCATATTGTCATCCTGCAAAAGCAAAAGGATCAGTACAGTCAGAAAAAGATTCAAATATCACCCAGACTAAATTTTCTACAGTATTTCTCGAATTGAGAGCTGAATTGTTGAAACAACAGCAGGAGGAAGAAACTAAGGTTCCTCATGTTGAAGGTCAGCCACTGAAAGATGAAGCTACAACCAAGGAGACAGATACTCATGGAAACCTTAATATTCCTGACATTTCCACAGATCTGCTAAATGAAGATGCAGACATCTTCAGGAGATTTGACATACCATGGAATCCCACTGATGAACAAGAAAGCATGACAGGAAAGGTCATTGATTCAGACAAAGAAAACATGCAGAAAGATATTAAGCAGTACAAATATCAAATGAATTACCTACAGGAGACCAATGATGGCCTCATCCTAGCCAATAAAAGGTTGAGGGAAGATTTGCAGGAGGTCAATGACCATTATCAGGAATTGATAGCTATTTCTAAGGAGGATTTAAAAAGAAAAAGAAGCACTGATGAACAATCTACAGAGCTGAAGCAAACTGTTAAGGACTTGCAGCAGAAAAATGAGGAGCTCACCAAAAGGGTAGCTGACATGGAGGAGGAGCAGAGGCGAGCTAGGAAGAAAGCTCAGGCACTGGATGGGATAGCTTTGCTAGCTGAGGCTGCAAAGGATCTTTGAGTTAGTTATTGAATCAGTTATTTGTTATCTCTTTTTGGAAAACACTTTAGTTAGTTGTTTACTATTTTTGGAAAATATTATATTTTGTAAATTGTAATTTTACTTTATCTCATCAAGTAGTTAGTTAAGGGAAGTTAGGGTTTTAACCCTAACTGATTGTTGTTGAGGAGTACTATTTAGATAGAGGAAAAAGATAGAATGAGGGTTCAATTTTGGGAGAACTTCAGGAGGTCCGTCAGACTTATTTGTGAGTTAAGTATCATAGCTCTTATATGCATTTGATGACAAACTATGAAATATATGACACTTTTTATCTTTCAGTACATGTCTTAGCTTCATTTTGAGTTTGTTTAACTACTGGACTTATATATTCATTGCTGGTTCATGGTTTCTTTATTTGTGATGCTTGTTAGTTTTGAATGGACTTTAAGACTATGTTCTGATTGATACTTGTTGATTATGTTATGCATCTTTATCCTTACTTGTTTATGATTTAGTTCTTGTTTATCTCATGAATGTAATCCCTGTTGATCACCAAATTTACAACCAAAAAAACATTCCAAAAACCCTAAAACCTAGTTTATTTTATTGAGTTTTATTTGAGATTGTGTTGGCTTGTTTCTTTAGCCTTGGAAACAATTTCTGGCACAAACATCTTTGGCGCCGTTGCCGGGGATGAAGTTGAGGACATATCTTCCCTGGGATACTTATCAATTTTACTGGTTTTAAGAGGTGAACTTAAACCAGCACATATTTAAGGCTATTTTTCACCAAGTTTGACACAGTGGCTTCTAGAAGAATTGGAACCAGGAGCAGACCTACTTCACCATTGCAGTTGGGTGTGACAGACCCTGAGCAAATTTTAAAGACAGCAAGAAAAATTAGAAGGTATCAATCTTTACTAGCCATGTGTGACCCTGACCAGTTGAGTGGTTCATTACATTCAGCTAAAGCCTCACCTTGGAGTAAACCTACTATCTCTGATAGCACTTTTCAAGTTTTTACTAATCTTCAATCCTTCAAGAAAGCCAAAACTGTCTCTCCTGGTAAAATACCTCTCTTTCAGCTTAAAGTAGGAAAAAATCCTTTTCAAACAAGTTCCAGTCAAACTTCTTCATTTTCAAAACCAGTAAGTCTAAAAATGGCAACTCCAAATCAGCCCATAGATATGATGGACCGGATGGTTGCAGCCAAATATGCACCATTGGTCTTACCTCAGCCTTTACATGCACTGCCTGGAGGTGACTACCAGAAGTATTTTCCTAGGTTCAATGGACAAGGGGAAACAACAGCTGAAGAACATTGGGAAGCTTTCCTAAGTTATGCTGATAATCAAAAAATTGAGGCCAAGGATGTATGGATGAGGGTGTTCGTGCAGAGCCTTGATGGGGATGTAAGAAAATGGTTCAGAGAGTTACATGCTAACTCAATTACTATCATTGAAGAACTCCATGATCTCTTCATGAGACAATGGGGGGACACAAAAGACCACACCTATTACATAACTAAGTTTGGAGCTCTCAGAAGGAAAAAAGATGAGACTGTTGCAGATTTTTCAAAAAGGTTTAACAAAATTTATAGTAGGATTCCCGCAGAGATTAAGCCTACTGAAACATATGCCAAATTGACATATGCAAATGCCTTTGATCATGAGTTCTCCTTATTATTGAGAGAAAGGAGACCTATCACCTTGCTGAATATGCAAGATACAGCATTGGAGGTAGAATCCAACATACTGGCTTCGAATAGACTAAAGAAGGAGACAGCTCAACAACTATATGAAAGAAAAGGAAAGAAAGAAGCAGTTTCAGTAAGTTCTGCTACTCAATCTGCTAAAAGTAAAATTGATGAAATGACTAAGTTGGTAAAAGTTTTAACTGCAAAATTGAACAAATTGGAGCTTGAAAAAAATTCCAGCAAGCCTACTCCAGAAGGTGAACGAAATCCTAATAATCAGAATCAGTTCAGAAGGCAATTTGCTCCTAGGTTTATGCCAAGGGAATGCAGGAACAATGATATTCAGTGGGAAAGAAGAGATAATGAAGACCAAAGAGTGCCACCACCTCTTCAGAATAATGTGGCTGATGAAGAAGAATTTGATGAAGAGCTACTCTTTGAAGAGACTGATCAAGATATGAATCATTTTGGAGAAGGATTGTCTGGGGGTTTTGTTACTGAGGAAGAATTTCTAAATTCAAAATACTATGATGCTGACATGTTTGAAACTGAAGATGATCTAGGTTTGGAAAAGACTACTGTAACTGCTGCTGTTCATCAAAATGAACCTAAGAAGACTATAAATCTCAGATCAGGTCTAAAACAAGTGGTACAAGCCCCAAAGAAGAAAGCAACTATTCCTACTGCAGCTATTCCTGCTAAACAAGCACCTGATCCTGTTACAGAAAAAAAAAACAAGTTGCAGAAAAATCAAAGAAGATTACAAAGGTTGAAGAGGTAAATAAATATGCCCAGAATTTTAGTTTGGAGAATGAATTAGGAAAGTTAAAGATTCCTGTTCCTTTTACTGAATTAATAAAGAATCCTTCATATAAAGAAACAGTCCTGAAAGTGATGAATTCAGCAAGTAATCAGCCTGTTTCAGACACAGTTAATTTGCAAGAAGAAAACCCTAGGATCTTCATTGGATCAGCCCTGGCTGAAAAGACTAAAAATGAAGCAGGAGCCTCACCTCCATTCTATATCACTTTAACAGTCCATGAACAGATGATACACAATTGCTTATTAGATTCAAGAGCATCTCACAACTTGATGCCAAAAGCTGTTATGGAAGCTCTAGGCCTGAGTATTACCAAACCTTACCATAATCTGTATGCCTTTGACTCCTGAGCAGTGAAGTGTCTAGGAGTAATAAAATACATGGTTTTCAGCCTGGCTCAGTTGCCCATGAAAAGTGTGATAATGGATGTTGTGGTAGCTGACATTACACCAAAGTTTGGCTTACTTCTATCTAGTTCTTGGGAAAAGAAGGTTGGAGGAACCTTACAAATGGATCTCTCATATGCTACCATTCCTGTGATTGGTGGAGAAAATAGAAGATTGTACAAGGAGCTTCAATTTGCTTACATAGTAACAGATGATAAGAACCCCACAAATCATCCATTATATGCTGTTGACAAAGACTTGGGAACTTGCATGCTACATTTCAGTGAGGAAGACAATACTACTGGATTGTTGCAGGTTGAAAAAGAGCAGCCAGTAAAACACAGTAGAGAAGAAGAGGATGAACTATGGCAATTATATTTTGATGGTTCCTCCTGTAAAGAAGGTGCAGGTGCAGGGGTACTTCTCATTTCCCCTGGAGGAGAAATAGTAAAGCTCATGTACAAGTTGGAGTTTGTTACTACAAATAATACTGCTGAGTATGAAGCTCTCCTATTGGGATTAAAAGAAGCTAAAGATTTGGGCATACAACAGATTGCTCCATTTGGCGACTCCGAATTAGTTGTTTAGCAGGTGAAGAGAAACTATCAAGTGAAGCAGGGTTTGCTGAAAGTCTATCGGAATGAGGTATGGGATACGCTTGAAAATTATTTTGTAGCATTTAACATCACTCATATTCCAAGGAATCATAATGAGACTGCAGATTCATTGGCTTTGGCTACCACCCGTTTCAGAATTCCTAAGACCACTCAGTTGAGGTATCCAATTGAGGTGAGGTACAGACCTTCTGTACCTGATAATGTAAAGAAGTGGAAGGTTTTTGAAGATGACACTGAGATTAAAAGGTTCCTAGAGCTTACAGATGAGTTTTCAAATTCCTTGATTGATCAGGATGAAGATGAAGGGGATGAACAGGTGGAGGAGTTTATTGAAGATGAGATAGCAGGTAATAAAATCATTGAACTTAAAAGCAACTTCATCCCAAAGGGTTTGGTACCTCTAGAAAGAATATTTACAAAGGATGATACACCTTCAAATCCTGTTGTTCAGTCTTCAGAAGAGAATGTCATGGACTGCAATATTGGTTCAACAGAACATCCTAGAATAGTCAAAATTTCCAAATCCCTGACTGCTGAACAAAGAAATAGATACATTAAACTGTTGAAAGAACATGTAGATTTTTTTCCTTGGTCTTATGAGGAATTAAGGACTTATGATACAGGAATCATACAGCATAAAGTACCTTTAAAGCCTAATGTCAAACCTTTTCGTCAAAAATTAAGAAGGATTAACCCAGCCTTGTTTCCTGTAATTGAAAAAGAAGTGAAGAAGTTGTTGGATGCTAAGATCATAGTGCCTCTTAGGTATTATTCATGGGTAGATAATATTGTACCTGTTAGAAAGAAGAACGGAGAAATCAAGTTGTGTGTTGATTTCAGAAATTTGAACAGATCTTCATTGAAAGATAACTATCCTTTGCCTAAAATTGAACAAGTATTGCAGCAAGTAGTTGGGGCACAAAGGATTTCTATGGTGGATGGTTTCTCAAGGTACAATCAGATTGCTATGCATCCTGATGATAAAGAGAAAACAGCCTTTACAACTCCTTGGGGAACCTTCATGTATGATAAGATGCCTTTCGGTTTGATGAATGCTGGAGCCACCTTTCAGAGAGCCATGGATATTGCTTTTGTTGGAGAGAAGGACAAGTTTGTGGTAATCTACTTGGATGATATTACTGTTTTTTCATAGTCAGATGACAAACATTTGAAACATTTGAAGCATACTTTCCTGAAGTGCAAAAAATTTGGTATGTCCTTAAATCCAAAGAAATCACACTTTGTTGTACAAGAAGGTAAACTACTTAGTCATTTGGTGTCTGCTGATGGCATCAGAATAGATCCTGAAAGAGTGAAATCTATACTGAAGATTAGTTTGCCTAGGATTAAAAAGGATGTTCAATCATTCATTGGCAAAATCAATTTTCTGCGGTGGTTTATACCCAACTTTGCTGAAACTATAAAAAAGATCACAACCATGCTCAAGAAGGATCAGGAAGTCAAATGGACTAATAAAGCCAAGAGTGCATTTGAGAAAATTAAATTGGCTCTTACTGAAGCTCCTATGTTAGTAAGCCCAAATTTTACCAAAGAATTCCTTACTTTCTCATTTGCATCAGAAGATACAATTGCAGTTGTTTTACTTCAGAAGAATAAGGAAAGATTGGAGCAGCCCATTGCATTTTTCAGCAAAACTCTTAGGGATTCTGAACTGAAGTACAGTATATTGGAAAAGAAGGCTTATGCTCTGGTAAAGGCTTTGAAATTTTTCAGAATTTATGTTCTGCATTCAAAAGTTATTTCATTTGTACCTAATGCTGTTGTTAAAGATGTCTTAACACAGCCTGATAGTGAAGGGAAAAGAGGCAAATGGATTGCTAAAATCATGGAGTATGATGTAGAGATCAGACCTAATATGTTGGTCAAAGGACAAGGTTTAGCCAAGCTGCTGGCTGAATCAAATTGCTAGGCTCTAGGATTGCATGTTATGGCTGAAGAAATAGCTCAAGAAGAAGATCAAGCAATACTAGAAAAGGAGAAAATCATGGATTATTACTCAATATCTACCTGGTATGTAGACATAGTGTATTTTCTGTTGTTTTTACAATGTCCTGAGCATATGGATAGGAAAGCTGCTAGATCTTTAAAATTGAAAGCTACCAAGTATTGTATTTTGGAAGAGCAGCTATTCTGGAAGGACCCAGGTGGTATTCTGCTCAAATGTTTGGACAAATCTAAGATCGAGGGAGTGATTTCCAAATCTCATGAGGGTGCTTGTGGAGGGCACAAGTACTGGAAGACAACAACATATAGAATTTTGAGAGCTGGATATTATTGGCCCTCCTTGTTTGCAGAT
Organism: Pseudotsuga menziesii; assembly: GCA_001517045.1. Classification (NCBI taxonomy): domain Eukaryota; kingdom Viridiplantae; phylum Streptophyta; class Pinopsida; order Pinales; family Pinaceae; genus Pseudotsuga; species Pseudotsuga menziesii. The sequence continues at coordinate 49,753 of LPNX010936273.1, read as the reverse complement.
GTTTATCAGTAGGTAAGAGCCTCTGTCCCTTGTCAGAAGTTTGCTGGCAAATAGAAATTGTTGTCTTTGCCCTTGAAACCTATTGCAGTCAATGCTCCTTTCCAGCAATGGGGTCTAGATTTTATTGGAGAAATAAATCCAGCATCTTCAGGATAGCATCATTGGATTCTGACTGCAACAGATTTTTTCACTAAATGGGTGGAAGCCATTCCTACAAGGAATGCTACAGATAAGGTAATCATGGATTTCATTGAAGAGAATATCCTGAGCAGGTTTGGCTGTCCTCAGAAGTTAGTGACAGATAATTCTAAGGCTTTCAAATCCAAGGCAATGCAGGCCTTTTGTGAAAAGAATGGTATCCTACTGAAACATTCAACTCCTTATTATCCCCAGGGTAATGGTTTGGCTGAATCCTCTAATAAGAACATTATTCAGAGTATTAAGAAGTTGCTCAAACATAACAAAAGATCATGGGATTCAATGCTGAAGTATGCATTATGGGCTGATAGGATCACAGTGAAACAAGCCATTGAAACTTCTCCCTTTCAGTTAGTTTATGGTACAGAGGTAGTTTTCCCTGTTCAATTGGGAATCCCAGTGATGAAGCTTCTCCAGAATTCTCAAGAAGAGCCAAATGATATGCAAAGAAGAATTTACGAAATGATAGAGTTGCAGCAAAGCAGGGAAAAGGTGGATGAAAGGGCACAATTGTACAGATTAAAGATAAAAAACAGATTTGACAGAAACATCAAAGAAAATACTTTTTCAGTTGGTAATATGGTTTTAAGGTGGGATGCAAGGAAAGAGCAAAAAGGTAAACATGGTAAGTTTGATAATCTCTGGTTTGGCTCTTTCCTAGTATCCAAGGTTTTCGAGAATAATACTTTTATCCTCCAGTCCTTGGAGGGTGAGGAGTTGTCCAATCCTGTTAATGAGCTATTCCTCAAGCATTTTTACAGTCTATAAGGAAATTTTCACTTTTCATTGTACATACCGGTGTGAGTGAAACATAATAAAGACTCCATAGCCCAATGGAAATTTTGCAGATAGGTAGGTAAGGTAGCAAGCAGAAGGCACTGGTCTACAGGTTCTTGAAGCCTCGCAAGAAGGACTTCATCTCGCAGCAGGAGCCAGATGTTAAGTCAGTAACTTGTTTCTTCAAATTTATGTTTGATTTGCATTTTATTCCGAGTTATTCATTTGTTTTAGTTTGGTTTTTTACTTCTTTAGGAAATTTTTAGTTTTTACATGAAATTTTGAACTTTGCCTTTAGATTTTGACTTTATTTTTTATCCTTTAGATTATTGAAAGGTTTTTAAATGTCATCATGTTGCATAGTGGACTCACAAATCACATTATAAGCATACTCATCATTCAAACATCATTTAAACTTCATGCAAATTGGAAAAAATTTGTAAAACAGCGCCAAAATAGAGTTAAATTTATTCTTGTAGCGCGAGTGTGAAAAAATAACAAAGGAGCACTACAAGAATATCGAGCAGGTTAATTTCTCCGGTTTTTGAGCCGATTTTTTGCATAATTCTGAATCTGAAGAGACTAATCGCTTGAGTTAAGGTTTTTGCTACGTGTTTAGTTAGTGGTCATCATCAAAACAGGTGGTCTCAGGTCGTGGAGAAGATCATGGTTATCATCAGCCAAGATGCAGCTCGACGTGACAGATAGCCGTATAGACTGACTCTGATGAGAAGATAGTTATTCCTTACCTCCATTTTGAAGCTGAAAACTTAAGTGCACTGATGATTTATGCCAAAAAAACTGGAGTGTTGTTTCAGAGCCTAGTTGGGGTTTTTGGAGGTTATACAGGGAATTAGGGCTTCTTTATTCCGCCACTTGTAATCAAATTGAGCATATGAAGACACCTGTATACTTCAATTCAGCAATTAAACAACACGAGGACCGGTTTAAAGCAACTGCAGTTGAACATTAAAGAGGTACTCCGCGATAAGCTTTTTGTGACTAAAAATTTGGGGCTTTCTCGGTGAATGTTGTTTTATCAAAATTAGTTAAGCAGAACGTTAGTATATGCCTTAAACAATGTTCTTGTTGAAAAGAGAAGGAGATTAAGAGTGTTGGTGAGTGACTAAGCTTTAAAATATCATTTTTCATTTGAACATGACCTTGTCCAAGCTTGAAAGTATGGTGATGTGAAGAGATACGCAGTTTATGGTGCCTAAACTTCATAAATAAGTTTGTTGTTCATGCAGAAGGTAATGAAGAAGCCGAACATCTGAGAATACATGAAGACTAGATCTCATTAAAGGGATAAACTGACTCATTTTAGTGCTAAAAGCTACAGGGAGCAAGAAGTGAGCAAACCTAGGATTATTCCTATATCTTCCCCTCTGCTATATAAATAAGCTTCATCTTATCCTAGAAACCACAAGCTGATCTAAACAGTTAGCAGCTCCAAGCTTTTCAGTACAGACATTGCTCATAGTTGGCACTAGAATGATTTAATGGTTATTTTTGGCACCGAATCTCAAAACACAGGTGGTCTAGTGCATTCTGGAGATGGTCAGCGGTCAGTTGTTTTCCATGACAGACTGAATGACAGTTAAATTTCACCCAAAGTCTTAGTGAAGAAGATTGAATCTTCTTTGACCTAAATCATTTCACTCTGTGGTGAAACTTATCTTACATTAGAAAACAAAGGGAGCAGTCAAAGGAGAGTGAGTGGAGTTGGTTATTGAAAATTAAAAAGGCTTGAGGGGTAGAAAAATAGCTACTAGTTTATTTACAAAACCCTGGAAATACACAGAGTCTCGGCAATTGAAGAGAATGGGTAAGAGTGGCAAGATAAATAGGGCAGAACCTACTGATGCAAGCTAGATTGAGAAATTTCCAGGCTGTGTAGAACTGTTCCAAAATGCTGGATGGCTTGATTTTTTCAAGAGGATCAATGGATACAATTCTGAGGTCTCTTATCAATTTGCTAAAGACTATAAGTAGGATATGGTGATTTTTGACACCCTAAAGTTTAGATTGACAGTGGATTTGGTAGCAGAAGCTACAGGAATAAAGAATGAAGGGGAGCTGTGGTTTAAGAAACTACCCTTCACCTTTGATGCTCAGAGGTATTTGTTACCAAATGTTACCCCAGATTGGAGCAAGGGCATATTGATCCAAAACTTCAGAAGTGAATGGGTGGAACCCATCAGAATCTTGCAGAGCTATATAACATGTGAGGGAAGATATGCATATGTTTTCAAGTACCACTTTAGGTTTCTACAGCACATGGTAGGTGTATCTAAAATGACCCTTCCCTTCTTCTTGCTCAAAAGTCTCCAAAAGATGTCTAGCAGAGTAAAAGATCATCAAGATCATACTTCTCAATCAATATTCCACCATGGATTGATTAAATTAATCATTAGCACTATCCTGCAGAAGGAAGGGAAAACTTGGGATTTCTTCCTCTTCTGGTCTAGCTTTCAAGTTAAACAAGAAAATCAGCAAACTAAAAAGCAGGAAGATAAAGGGAAGGTCCTAGTGAGAAAACTAGGTCAAAAGGTAAAGACTGAAGACAAGAAAGAGTTTCAATTTGAAAAATCACCAGAGCCTGTGAAGGAAGACAGTGAACCTAAAGTGTTTTCAACTGACATTAAAGGTCAATACTCACTGTCTGCAGAAAAGAAAGATCAGCTCATGCAACACATAGCTCCTGCTGAAGTTTTCACTGAAGATAAAGCTGCTATTATAGAAAAAGTTGTTGTATAGGAAGAAGACATTCAAGCTTAGCCAAAGAGTCCCATTACTATTCTCTCAGAGGATGAGGGTTATTTGCTAGAGGAGGATCAAACCATTGCCAAAGCTGAAGTGAGGGTTGATTCCTGCAAGGAATTTTCCACTCTGGAGAACAAAATAGTCAGGCTTAGAAAAAAGAAGAATGAAGTGGAAGCCATGGAATTTTGTACAGTTAAGCATCAAAAAGGAACCTTGAAAATGCTGGGAGAATTGGCACCAGGGTGGAGGCCTAAAACCAGGCCAAAGAATAAGCTAAGATTGAATATGAAGAAGCTTCTTAACCCCAAATTGAATACCAAATAGGTGACTATCCTGGATGATGTTTCCTCAGATGAAAAGCCATAAATTGACAAAATGAGCATTAAAAGGAAGAAAACAGCAGCTGCAAAAACTTCATCTTATCATCCTGCAAAAGCAAAAGGATCAGTACAGTCAGAAAAAGATTCAAATATCACCCAGACTAAATTGTCTACAGTATTTCTCGAATTGAGAGCTGAATTGTTGAAACAGCAGCAGGAGGAAGAAACTAAGGTTCCTCATGTTGAAGGTCAGCCACTGAAAGATGAAGCTACAGCCAGGGAGACAGATACTCATGGAAACCTTAATATTCCTGACATTTCCACAGATCTGCTAGATGAAGATGCAGACGTCTTCAGGAGATTTGACATACCATGGAAGCCCACTGATGAACAAGAAACCATGACAGGAAAGGTCATTGATTCAGACAAAGAAAACATGCAGAAAGCTATTAAGCAGTACAAATATCAGATGAATTACCTACAGGAGACCAATGATGGCCTCATCCTAGCCAATAAAAGGTTGAGGGAAGATTTGCAGGAGGTCAATGACCATTATTAGGAATTGATAGCTATTTCTAAGGAGGCTTTAAAGAGAAAAAGAAGCACTGATGAACAATCTACAGAGCTGAAGCAAACTGTTAAGGACTTGCAGCAGAAAAATGAGGAGCTCACCAAAAGGGTAGCTGACATGGAGGAGGAGCAGAGGTGAGCTAGGAAGAAAGCTCAGGCACTGGATGGGATAGCTTTGCTAGCTGAGGCTGCAAAGGATCTTTGAGTTAGTTATTGAATCAGTTATTTGTTATCTCTTTTTGGAAAACACTTTAGTTAGTTGTTTACTATTTTTGGAAAATATTATATTTTGTAAATTGTAATTTTACTTCATCTCATCAAGTAGTTAGTTAAGGGCAGTTAGGGTTTTAACCCTAACTGATTTTTGTTGAGGAGTACTATTTAGATAGAGGAAAAAGATAGAATGAGGGTTCGATTTTGGGAGAACTTTAGGAGGTCTGTCAGACTTATTTGTGAGTTAAGTATCATAGCTCTTATATGCATTTGATGACAAACTTCTGACAGACATCCTAAAGTTCATTTTGTGAGCTTTTTATCTTTCAGTACATGTCTTAGCTTCATTTTGAGTTTGTTTAACTACTGGACTGATATATTCATTGCTGGTTCATGGTTTCTTTACTTGTGATGCTTGTTAGTTTTGAATGGACTTTAAGACTATGTTCTGATTGATACTTGTTGATTATGTTATGCATCTTTGTCCTTACTTGTTTATGATTTAGTTCTTGTTTAGCTCATGAATGTAATCCCTGTTGATCACCAAATTTACAACCAAAACAACATTCCAGAAACCCTAAAACCTAGTTTATTTTATTGATTTTTATTTTAGATTGTGTTGGCTTGTTTCTTTAGCCTTGGAAACAATTTCTGGCACAAACAGGCGTAAAAGAGAACCAGCCTCCCAACCCATCGAATCCACCACCTGCTTGGAAAGCCAGGTCACCTTTAAACCTAACGCCTCCGTTGCACGACTTACCTCAAGCCTTCAAGAAGATGCTGCCTAAATTTGATCTAAACGAGAGGATGCTAGTTGATGACCATTTGGAAAGTTTTTATTTGGCAGTAGAAGGATTAAGGGCTGGGGAGCATGAGGATGTAGTTTGTATACTTTTTCCACACACTCTAAAAGGAGCTGCAGCATCATGGTATTTTGGTTTGCCTGCAAACTCTATCCCAAACTGGGATACTTTTGAAAGGATTTTTAGAAGTAAGTATGCAACCCAAAAGATGCATGTAGCACTCATGAAAGGACTGTGCGCCTTAAAGAAGGAAAGAAAAGAGAAGGTGCATAATTTTACCCAAAGGTTCACGGCCTATCTTAAGAATTTCTCTGAAGCTGATAGACCCTCAGATAAGGTCCAAGCTCTGGGACCTGAGTTGGCCATGTTTGCCAAAATGAAGGCCAAACCCACGCTAGCAAAGACTTATGAGGAAGTGGAGAAGGTAGAGTCCGAAAAAGAAAGCATTGAGGATTATCCTAAAAGGTCAGGGGAAAAAAATGTTGGGAGAAAATCTTTGTTATTCACTAAGCCTAAGGAGGAGCAATTATCAAATTTCGAGGGAATGGAAAAAATGATGCAAAAGCTCTCTAACAAAATCATAGAAAATGTTGAAGATGTCCCCAATAGTGACATGGCAGATATTAACTTGACCAACTAAAAAAAGAATCCCCCTCTTCCCAAGATCAACCTTTGACAATCACTTGTACAATAAAGTTGCTTTGAAGTGAATCACTTTTGTACAATAAGTGATGTTCACTTTTACAATAATGTGACTTTCAAATAGTGCGGCAATAAATTAAAGACTTAAGTGACTCACTTTTTATTTTATTTTATTTATGTGAGATGCACTTTTACAATAAAGTAACTTGAAAATAGAAATTGCATGCACTAAAAAGTAGCTTGATAAGACTTGAACTCAAGACTTATCAAGGAGTAAAGCAACTTTGGACCAAGTGAGTTAAGTTTAAAAGGTATGTAAAAGTATGGAAAGAGGAAGGGGGCTTTGTTTTGTTTTTTTTGTTTTTTGTTTTTTTTTTTTGTTGTTTTTTACTCCTCTCTCATTCTCCGTGCTTGCTTTCTTTTCCTGCAAATCACAAAAAAAAAGAAACGCGAAAACAAAAAAAACTTTTTCCACACAATGGGGTTAGATCTTGGTTAGCTTACTCAGAAAGTCTACATTTTCAAGTTTTCTCGTTGTTTCTGATTTGTCGTGATCGCACAAGGTGCATGGCAAAGAGCATACATAGCCGAGAAGACAAGAAAAAAAACTTTCCCTCACTGTTTCTGATTCGCTGTGATCGCGCAAGGTGCACCGCAAAGAGCATACGCAGTCAGGGAAGGCAACAGTCCGAGACTAAAACAAAAAAAAGATCTAATAATAAAACTAGTAAGATATGAGAGATTTAAAAAAACAAATCCGTCACTGTAACATTATACCTTCAAATTTGCCAAAATGGGTGTTTCTGGAACAAACGGAAACATTTTTCGATGAAATGAAAACTATTTTCCAAGGGAAACAGTGCTCCGAACACAATGGAACAGCTCCCATAAGCCAAAAATACACAGAAAATACAAAACCAGAAACCCTTTCAAAGTTTCGGTAATACCGGTTCCAGATCTAGATCAAAACCGAAAGTGACTCTTCATAAAAGCTCTGATACCATGTTAGGGTACACAGGGTACTCCCAAAGGACTGAACACCAAGAGAAACCACTTTACAAAAATGAATCATAGATCAATACACCAATGTTTGTCACGTGGTTAAAACCCTCGAGAGGGAAATAGTCCATGACCCCAGCCAAATAGCTACTTGGAGCAATTTATTATGCAAAAAAAAGAAAGCTACATGAGCTTCTCATAATCGATCAACTAGCCAAGGACCCTCTATTCTCTTTAAATAGAGATCATAGACCAATCAGTTGTTAAGCCACAGATCAATGGTAGGTATGATCTAAGAGAAGTTGAACCGTCGGATTAGAATATTTACAAATGCATACTAATGCATACTAAAGAAACACACTTTTATCTAACAAATATATTACACAAGTTGATCTTAACTAACTCCTAAGTGTCTAAATATCCTAACAAAGTAATACTAGATGGTCTCAGCATTCTGGATCTTTACATTCTTCAATTAGTTTCTCAGAGTCATCTTCCAGTTTATGTTCTTCCCTTCAAACAATTTGGTTAGGGCATCAAACATAGATTTAGGTGTCTTGAGGGAGGACACTTGTGGTATGAGGTGATCCTTGATTGAATCAGCAATAATCCTCTTTGCCATAACCAAATTCTTCTTATGTAAGGCCTTAGCCACATCTCCCTCTGGAACTGGAACCTCCTCATTGATATAGGAGTCCAACTCATTTTCTTCCAGGACCAGGGAGATCCTATACTTCCAGGCTCGGAAGTTATCATCTCCCTCAAGCTTGGTATGATGAGACATCTTAACTGAGAACCTAAAATGGAAATACAAAAGATTTAGATCTTACCAGGTCAAGATGTCGGATCTGGATTTGGAGCTGAAATCCTGTAGTGCTGGTTTAGTAGTAGATTAGGGTTTTTCTTTTCCATAGTTATGTCTGACCAAATACTTTGAATTTGATCCCTAACTTCGATTTTGGGGAGGAGATCAATCCAAGCTTGGGCTCTCTGAAAAATTCCTCTTCTATGAAAATCCCTAATTTCTGGCAGGAGTGTTGGGTCCAAAACTGAAAAATCTTAGAATTGGATTCTGCTTCGTCAGAAAGATGCACCCTAAGGAGGAGAGTTAATCCAACCTTATTTTGCTGAAAATCTATGGAGGAAGATCCACAAAGTGGGAATCCCTAGTTCCCATAGCTGCACAGTATCTTCTTCTCAGGTTAGCTCTCACATCATGTTAGATTTTTCTCATTAAGCTACCAATACATTAGGATCTTTAACTGAGAGAATAACAAGCACAACAATCAAACACAAGAGACAATGAAGACAATGTTTATCCTCGGGGAAACCATAAATGGTGAAAACCCCACAACTTCCTTAGAGATAGAATCAGCACCGAAAGTAGAACCCAAAACAGTAAGGTGATCTCCCGACAGTAGTAACGTCTTTTTGTCTAGCCCCAGTGTCTTCTCCTTCCTCAACTATGCTCTACACTTGAGTGTGTATGAGATGTGTGATAAATAGAGAGGCCAGCTCTCTATTTATACAAATTCCCGACTTGACTAAACCCTACTAGGGCCGAACTCTCTAGGAGAGTCTAATAACCCTAGTGCCTCGAAACTGTGGGGACTTTAACCCTTAACCAATAAGAGGGTTACCCATAATGACTTGACATGACTTGTTTACATTATAGATCTTCTCGATAGGAACATCGGGGCATGACATTACTCAAGTACATCCCGGAATAAACATCAGGTTACAATATATAAGAAATACAAGTGAAATACATTCCAAAGTTACATATACATCAACATAGTATGCATAATTTTCTCCTGTAAATAATGGAGGTATGTTAGTGGCTAACCCTTCTTGTTGATCCATAGTGGTTTTTAAGTAGAATATTCCTTCCAATGGTTAAACTGTAATGAAGGAACCTTGCTATGATACCAATTGTTGGAATATTGTACAATACTGAGAGGAGGGGTGAATCAGTATTGTTAATTTTTATAACTTAAAACCAATTTTAACATTAATCATTAACACACAGAATCAACAAGAAACATAGAAAACAAATTTTATCGTGGAATCCCAATTGGGTAAACCACCAATACTTCATATTACTGCAAAATTATATTTACAAATAGTTTCTTCCTGATACTATAGAAAAAGATGGTACTACACCCTATTTACCAGCAACTACTAGAAGGAGGATACAACCCCTTGGTTTTATCAACTACTATTGAAAGGATGCTACTACACCCTATTTACTAGCTACTACTGGAAGGAGGCTATGACCCCCTAGCAAGACCGTGCCTTGCCCTATCACCACCCTAACACCCTTTTATATTTTATTTTATTTCTAGATCTAATTTATGTCATCTGTCACTAGCTTACTTTGGTCTCTGTTTGCTACTACTACTGTATTGATCTGGATCACAGAGACAATTTCTCTCACTCATTATTCTCTCTATAAATACCCTCTAACACGTTTTCTGTGAATGCATCTCTTCACCGTTGCGCCCTTTTCATTCTTAGATCGTGACTCTTCATGAAGACTCAATTTTTCATTCTAACAATCTTTAACTCTATTTAATTTTATTAGTCACACCTTTCCTCAACACAATATTACCAAAATTGCCTCTCCGCAATGTTAATTCTTCACCAGAAATTCTTCTGAATTTTCCTTTCTACAACAGATCCTTTCCTCAACCATCCTGAGTCGTTGATCCATTATGGACTCTTTCTGGTCTATTGATCCAGCACACAGATTTCCCTCTGTAATCATCTTTCCGCAATTTCCTTATCCTTCTGCAACAACCTTTTTTCCCTATTGATTTATTTGGACTCTTTCTAGTCCGTCGATCCAACACATGTATTTTTGTCCATAATCATCTTTCCACAAGTTCCTTAGCTTTCTGTAATTGTCTTTCCACACCATTGATATTTTTGGACTCTTTCTAGACCCTTGATCTGATGCGGATTGCGAATGTGTGGTTTGAAATTTCTCAAAAGGTCCTTCCACAACCTTATTTTCTGCAACTACCTTTCCGTAAGGTACTTTCTGCAATGGTCTTTCTGCACCATTGATTTCTTGTGGACTCTTCCTAGACCGTTGATCCAATATCACAAGTGGATTGTGAATTGTGGGTTTTCCAAAATCCTTAAAAGTGCTTCTGCAATATTTATTCTATGTCATCGATCTCATTCGAACTCTTTCCTGATCATCGATCTTATATCAGATGCGGATTGCGAATAACGGGTTTTCCAAATTTCTTGAAAACACTTCTGCAATTTCCTTTCCACAATCTTTCTTCCATGTCATCGATCCCTTGCCTCTTTCCTGACCATCGACCTTCCGAATTGAGGGTTCATAAAATATCAAACGTTGCTTCCGCAATTTTTCTTCCGCACCGTCGATCATTTGTGGATGCTCTCCTGACTGTCGATCTTGTGAGTTCACTCTTGACTGTTGATTTACAATCAAATACGGATTTGCACTATAGTATTGCGGATCACTTTGCAGCTATCGATCTCTTTACGGATTCAATCCTAAGTGTTGATCCATGATTAAATGTGGATCTGTGCTATGGCATTGCGGATTGCTCTACAGTTGTTGATCTTTTGAGGATTCAATCTTAACTGTCGATCCTTTTTTGGATTCAATCCTAGCTGTTAATCTATACATTGTCAATCCTTCCAAAATGTAGGGGGCCTGACAGGCCATCCTGGGCTCCAAGCTGGTGATTTCTCATGGATTCCAAGAACCTAGAGCCCCCACACTACCTTTTCTCTATGCATTGAATAATTCTAGTGAGACCAATGCATATAAGCACCTACAAACTCAACCGTGCTATCAATGTGGGATAAATACCAAATGTTAAAATCAATCTAAACTGTTAATTTCCTTGATCAGATGGTTGCTGAGTCTTTTTATGGATTCTGTTGTCGATTCTTTGCCTCTTGCATCATGTTCATTGGTTTGTCATTGTTGAACTTATTTTGACATCAATTGATAATACATGTAATGGATCCTTTGTCTTTTAATGAGTTCATCCAAGTATTATGTCTATTGGTTATCCCTTTGTCATTCCTAAACTCCTTTGACATCAATGACAATTATATTCTCAACAAGATGAACTGAATGTGACCCATCGGAGATCAACTCAACACAGACTAGGGTGAACTGATGGTGGGACTCCCATGACTCAGTGTGGGATCCTAAAATCTAGGGATTAGTCTCTGGAGCTCCTAAACTCATGCAAAGTGGAACATCAAGTGGTAGGTGGTCCCTAGATAACTTATCCATGGCACTAATGAAGTGGAAACATACTCCTAATCTAGGAAACTAACATTTAGACTATGGTGGACAAGGGAGGATTACAATTATCCTAACAATGTGGGCCTATGCTACGACGATAAGCTCAAGAGAGAGTTAGACCCAATATCACCATGGTATAATCTCTTAACACTTCGGGTAACTTCAAAACCCAAGGGGAGACCCTAACCAATGAATGATACCTACAACCACCAACAAACCATAAATACCTTCCACAAAACCTTAATATCTATGATGAGTGCCTTATTCGAGTCAAACAATATCAAATCAAGACACAATAGTTTAATCCAACAATACCAAGCACCCTCTAATTCACCAATTACGATGGTTTTGAGTATCCCAATGCACTTCAGAACACCTCTAGGGTTTATGGATAAAACACCAGGGAATAATTTTAGGGTGGACCAGAAATACCAAACATGACTATTTGTGTATTTTTTAATTTATTTACATTTTTAGAGTTTTTTTCTAGTAGTAAAATATGTTTATTTTTTTTTACATAAAATAAAACATGTAAAAATTGAGAAAAAGGAGGATTGATAGATAAGATACTTTATTCTTGTCTCAAATCCTAGTGCTATGAGAGATCAAGGCTAGCGTCTCTCCTCTTAAAATGGTATTCAATATTTGCAACTAGGGCCAATATAGCAACCTCAAGGTTTAGGTAGCGAAACCCTACTATAGGGATACTAGAGAAGTCTAAGGCCCAACAAAACAATGGAGAGCTCCTTGGTAGGAAGGTCTCCTTAATCAAGTTGATAGAATGCTATCAAACAAGCCCTAACTTAGTCCAAATCACTTCAAGAGAAACATTGAATTAAGGTAATGATATAAACTGCCCAACACTTACAAAAAATGAGTAAGATAGTGCATCTTAGATCACCTAGCATGAATTATTACAAGTAGTCTAGCATCGACATAGCATGTGCAAAATAAAACCCTAGAACATCATCAATTCATCCTTCAAGAAAAAAAGACATCTAAGAGAGAAGTGTGCATAAATTTAAGTCCTCCAATATAACAAGACAAAAAGATAAGATTACATAATGTGAACCCTTGTTCGTGATTTACAAATGAGGTGAGGTTGTCTTATTTATATGAGACAAACCTCAAATCTTTACAAATTTGAGCCTACATATTTAACAACATTATAAATTTTAAGGTTAGTGCACCCACAAATTAGGGACTAAACCATACAATGACATAAAATAACAATAAAAATGTGCAATTAAGCTCCACCAAGTGCAAAGTGAGCCAAAAGAAGAGCGCCATGCCCCAACTAACCCCAACAAACGCTTGTCCCTCAAAACCCTCTTTTTTAACAAAATAGGTTTCTTCTTTAAGGAATGACGCCGAGTGTTTGGAGACCAGGAGGAAGGGTTTTGCATCTAAAAAATAGGTCCAAGTGGGAAGCATTAGGTGCTAAATCGGGTATGATAACCCTTACACGCACAATCACCTCTACAAAGAAAAATATGAGTGTTTCCATCTATCCCAATGATTTTCCTCGAGGGCATCAGACACCCACCCAAAGGGTAGTCAGTAGAGCCACAAGGCCAGCACCTTCTTGAGGTGGAAACCAAGGGGACCTACTATGACTTATTCATGGGTATTTAGCTCCAAAATCAACATTCTTGAGGTTCAATATCAATATCAAGATCATGTTGATCTTCTTCCTCATGTTTTGAATCTGAAACATTAGACATTAAATCTTTATCTACAAATGGAAATGAAGGATATTTTATACCTTCATCTGCTTCAAATGACAGCAGGGATTGTACTAGATCTGAGTATGGAATAAAGTGTGAGAATGCATATGCTTTGGAGGCATGGATTGCAACACCCTTCACTATAATATTCCCAATTGAGATATCTGATATCTCTACTGATTCAGGACCAAATACTACTCACTTTGGTGGTCCAGTATGTGTCATCTGATATACAGATAACAAATTTGCTACAAGAGAGGGGACATAGAGCACGTTTTGGAAATATCCATGTTTTATTTTAATGGAACCTCTCCCTACAGCTGGGATATGAGAATCTATCACATATGAATGCTAGGTCCTCCAGAGAGATCCATAGAGGTCTAGATAGGTGAATGATTCTTTGGAGGAAACCATGTGGTTGGATGATCTTGAATCAATCACATAAGCCTTTGACCGAGTGAATCTTGATTCCAAGGCATGGTAGCTCTCATGTTCTTCTTTCTGGTTTCCAACTTTAGACTTCCTTGCACCTTGAGGAGGGGAAATGTTGTTATGTTCAAGGATCTTAGACAGTTTTTCAATGGTCTTCTTCATGCATTAAAAATCTGGATGAAATCCTCTCATACATTAGGAGCATTTAGCTTTCTCAAATTTCTTGTTCTTATCCTTCTTGGAACTTGAGGCTCCATCAGAATGGTTTTGCTTCTCCTTGTGCTTCGAATCAAAAAAACATTTCTCCTTCCATCTTTGCTTCCATTTTTATGCTCATTCCCAGAGTTTCCAGCTAAGAGGGCCTGATTCTTAGAGGCATTCAACACTCCCATTTGAATCAATTTGTCTTTCTCCTAGATTAAAGACTCTATAAATGCATATAGAGAAGGCATTTTCCAATTTGGTATGGATAATCTTGCGGAGTGGAATGTAGATACATAGACTAAAAATTCTGAGCTAAACTTGCTCATAATTGGAAACACAAGTTGCTCATTCTTCCTCTCTATCCCACATTACTTGCATTACAAGACTAGGGATTTGTATTTCGAGAAGAACTGCTGAATTTTCTCAAAGTTGCTGGGATGGAGTGCAATGAGCTCATTCTATAGAATATGGCCTCTTAGCTCATCCCATTTTCCAAACAAGGATTCAAGCTTGTCCCATACTTCCTTCGGAGTTCTGACTCCCTCAAGGTGGAACAACTCCCTGAAGATGTGGATGCATGCATATCTACCCTCCAATCAATGTAATTGAAGGGTGCAAGGATTATGGGTGATAAAGCAGCTGAATTATCCATTTCATTGGTATCTTGATCAATAATTCTTCAAGATCTATGTAGGTACCTATGAAAATCACTGCAAAAAACTTCAATACGCAAGCATTTGTTAGTTCAAACCTCTCCACATCGACATGAGCACTTTTTTTGAGTCCATCACACCTGGAGAGACTTCTCTAAATAGAATCCATAGGGAGAAATTCTAATATTCCATGAATTATGTGGAAACTCAACTGATTTTGGTGCAAGCAAGGATATTTGTGAGGTTTGATGTTGGCCTAAACATAGGCTCTGATACCATGTTAAATTTCATGAACCATAGATCTACAAGACAGAAGGAGAGCTATCTAAGAAGAAAGATGCAGTGGAATTAACAAATCAATGTAAACTAAACAATGGATTCATGACAGAAATTTCACATAAATAGGCCTTGAGTATTGCTTATATTATCATTACATAAATATTCATTAACATGTCAGTAATACAATAGTCATATAATAAGGAGAATTCAAATACTGTGGATAAAATTTGAATTCACCAACTCAAACTAAATGGTTAGCTAACTCATTGTGGAGATAATCACAACTAGAGCTCACTAGCTTAACTCCTTATGACTAATTCAGTTCACAATCAGTTAACTGATGAGGTAGGTGGACAAAATGAACCAGGCTCCCTTAAATCATGCAAACTGGTGCTAGGATGACTGTCATTGAATTAACTAGTGGTTATCAAAGCATAATTGATCATGACTGACTACCTACCATAGACAGCTGAAGGTAATTGTTGGTCGCACTCAAAGAGGGTTCCTATAATATAGTGATTGACATCAATGGCACCAAAACTCAAAAGTGTAGATCACTCTTGGGCATGTCCCCCCTTACTCTAGTAAATTGAAAAAGACCTCCTAAGCTAGGAAAAATGAACAAATAAACTATGTGGGTAAAGGGAGGATTAATTAATCCTAACATGCACAATTGTATGTTAAGATCAAGTGCCTTGACAAGTGTGATTCCTTTTCCCGGAATGTACAAGCTTGTGTTAAAAGTTTCAAGGCCATATTGAAATATCTATTCCATGCACTCGAGAGAAGTCAATTTTTGAGGATTAATCAAGGATGTCCAAGTGAGTCTTGTAGCACACCCTACTATCAAGTTATTAATGGATATTGTTGTCATCAACGTACCATAAGCATGGGGTATGTTGCTATCAAGAAATTGGGTTGTTGACTTGGGTGGTATCTCACAAATGGACTTATCATATGCTAATTTCAACAATTGAAGGAACATTCATGGTACTACCTAGAGAACTGACGAGAATATATCACATGGAATATCCAAAAGATTCAGAAAATGAGATAGTTTGTTTCTAGGATGATGTCGGATCCTACACTACCTTGGCCACCAATGTTGCTCCTTAACAAGACACCAACAAGTTCTAGATGATAAATTTTGATGGGGCCAAATCCTTATTATGTATGGGTGCAATTGTTATATTAACCTCCCCATCTAGTGATGCTTCTCATTTTTCCTTTAATTTTGAATTTGATGTTATTAACAATGTTCCCAAGTATGAATCTCTTTTACATGGGCTCGAATTAGCTAAAGATTGTGGCATTAAGTTTTTGAAAACTATTGGAGACTATGACCTAATTGTGATGCAAGTTAAAGAAAATTTTGATTGTAAGAATGAAAGGTTGAAAAGATATAGTAATTTTAACACACTTCCATGGAATAGTTTATCACATTATGCTTAGAAGTGGTTCCCAAAGCACATAATAAATATGTCGATGAATTAGTAGTTTTCACTTCCAACCTATCTCCATGTGAGGGTATCACAATGAAAGGAAATATGGGAATAGTTTTTAGGCATTTTTTACTTGATAACATGGGAAACTAGTAGGTATTTGATGACGATAAATATATACAAAGATTCATGAACAATATTGCAGAATTTTCAAACTACAAAGTTAAGTAGGACAAGGACAACTCACCAAACAAAGAGAAAGACAATCTTGTTCCTCCTAAACAAATATTTGACATAAATGATAAATACAAAGGAAGAAAGGAAGGATTTCCTCAACTAGAAGAATATGACGAAATAAATGTTGGGTTTCCTGAGAATCCAAGGCTTGTGAATTTTGGAAAACGAATCACCCCATGGGAAAAGAAAGAGTTTGAAGTTTGATCCATGTATTCAAATATGTTTTTTCATGTTCTATTCCATTGAAGAAGGATGCTCGACCATAAAGGAAAACAAATTTGAAGTTGGCCTCGTTGGTCCAAAAGAAATTGCAGAAGGTAGTAGAGGCCAAGATTATTGCTCCGGAAATATATTCATATGGATCTCAAATCTAGTGGTTACCAGGAAGAAAACAGGTGAAATAAGTATTTGCATGGAATTCAAAATTTTGAATGAGGTATTAGAGAAAGATAACTACCCTTTGCCTAACACAGAACATCTTCTACAAAGAATTATGGGTTCCCAAATGTTATCGTTCTTGGATCGATTATCTGATTTTAATCAAGTTGTAGTAAAGGAACAATATAGGGCCAAGACAACATTCACCACCCCGTGGGGCACTTATGAGTACTTGATAATGGATGAATCTTTAAGCTACGTTTCAAAGAGCCATGGATTATGCCTCTAGAGACATTGTGTGCAAAAAATTCTAGAAATGTATGAAAATGATATCATGGTTTACTCAAAGAAAACAGAGGATCACCTCAATCATCTTCAATAGGTATTTGAATGTTGTCACAAGTATGGTATATCTCTAAACCCTAAAAAGTCAATTTTTGGAGTATTAGAAGACATGTTACTTCATCATATTTTTTGTAAAGGTAAAGTAAAAGTGGATCATGAAAGGATTAAAGGTATTAATTAAATTACTTTTCCAAGAAATTTGAAAGGTTTGCAATTGTTTTTTGGAAAGATTAACTTTATTTGTGTATTCATTCCAAATTTCACTAAGATTACTAAACCTTTGAACAAGTTTCTAAGAAAGATGCGGTGGATATGGACTCTAAGGATGCTTTCGAGAACACCAAAGGTGTTATTATGCAAGCATCGATAGTGGAGTCTTAATTACTCCAAACCATTTCAAATATTTTATTTTCCTTTTACTAACACCATTGCAGGAGTTATTCTACAAAAGAATGATCAGAATAGGGAGCAACTGATAGCCTTTATGAGAAAAGTCTTAAGAGATGTAGAACTACACATCATGGAAAAAAAAGCTTATGCTCGAGTGATATCATTGAAGCATTTCATAATTTACATTGGCAATTCAAAGGTCACTGCATATGATCCTCATCCAGTAATAAAAGAAATATTGAAGCAACGAGAAAGTCTTGGAAGCAAAAAGATAAATTTGATTAAAAATACTAAATGGACTTGGGTTCAATTCAAATGAGTTGAAAATATTTATTAAATAAATATGCAATAGGAAATTCATTATCATTTTATGTTCCTTAACTCTTCATAATTTTATGTTTTTTTTCTTTAAAATAAGTTTTAAAATGAGTTATTCCCATACATACATAAATAAGTTATTGTTTATTGTAAAATATTATATAAAATGTTTTTCTTTTATTTTAATTGATTTAAAAATAATTAAAATAATTATTTATTAAATCAACCTCATTTTGATTGATTTGTATTTATGTTTAATAAGTTAAAATTACAATATTTAAAATAACTTGAACATTAATTAAACAACTTTTTAAATTGTCCACTGCAATGCAAGATTATGCAATTAAACAACTTTTTAAATTGTCCACTGCAATGTAAGATTATAAGATTATGATTATGAAGTGTAATATTATGATTTTAACATAAAAGTAAGAACAATATTTAAATTGGAACATCATATGAACATTTATTGACATGTAAGATAGGGGTCAAATTTTCAAATATGTTTTAAAGTTGACGTCCCACAAGTTTTCAATTTCAAGATGTATGTAATTGGTTTCATTGGACATAAATATCTATCATCATCATTATGAGTGGAAGACCAAAGTAGGTCTTAGTGAAAGTCAATAACTATCATCATCAATAAAAAGTCCTAAATACATGAGGTAAAACGCTATAAAATTTAGAAAATATAGTTTTGACACAATATTCTTCAATTGATTAAGTTAAGAATTTTTAAACATATATGATTTATGTAACATCTCCTTAGAAGACGACTAGAAAATGTACAGAGTAAGTAAAAAGGTAAGATAAAATTTATTTTATCTACTAAAAGTAATGAGAGAATCTTATGACTATATAGTAGTAAAGCTAAACAATCAAATTGGGATAAGTATACAAGCCTCATAAAAACCATGATATATGTATATACATATATCACCCCCATATATATATATATAACGTATGAAACACTTGTAACAACAAGGATAGTCAAAGAACTTAAGGGTTTGGATATTGAAGCTAAAATCAAGAATACATGATTGATATAGTGGTCTACATTCTTGATGCTAGGTCATCAAGAGAATTTTTTTTTCCGACTTCATCACATTTATTTTGGTTATGCATGTTTACATGAGGATTTTCAAATCTAAATCGATAGTGAGTTCTTAATGGTGTGATTCCAACTTAGAGAAAATCAAGGGATATTGTTCCCTTAGGAAGAAGGTTGGTGTAACTTCTTCTGTCATTTTCCATTCTGGAAGAAA
Organism: Pseudotsuga menziesii; assembly: GCA_001517045.1. Taxonomy (NCBI): domain Eukaryota; kingdom Viridiplantae; phylum Streptophyta; class Pinopsida; order Pinales; family Pinaceae; genus Pseudotsuga; species Pseudotsuga menziesii. The sequence continues at coordinate 30,495 of LPNX010936273.1, read as the reverse complement.
ACATGTAAGTGACCTTTGAGATTTTTTCTCCTTTATAGATCCAAAGGGAATTGTCTTTTAAGAGGGTGATGTCGTTCACTTGGAAGGGAGGCGTGTAATCGCGTCTGGGGAAGAAGGAGATCACAAGTTATGGAATGAAGAACAATCGAAGGATACTCAACAGATCGAAAAAGGAATCACTATTGGGGATTAGCGATAGCAATGTTAAACAAGTCTGGTAAATTTCTGCTTTCCTTATGTCTCGAACTATTTGTTAGATCTAACAAGAAATTACTGAAATGAAATACTGTTAAGCTATATATGAAATCAGATATGGATCATGGTTCCAGTGACTGTGTTTTTCCTTGGAGTAAATTGGTTGTTGTCTACAATATATTTTGGAATATTTTTAGATCTGTTATAATTCTCTGAATTATGCATACGTATTGATTAAAATTCCTGTGTTTTCCTTGGAGTAAATTGTTTGTTATCTGCAATATCTGTTTTGGGAATAGTTTTAGATCTATTTAAAATTCTTCGAATAGGGCATACGTATTGATCAAACCACCTATGTTTCCCTCTGAGTATTTTTGTTTGATATCCTGCCATATTTTTTGTGGGAAAATATTTAGATCTCAGATTTCCAACAAGGAACTATGATTAGAGAAGGTCCAGCCACAAAAGAAAAACAAAACTCATAGCCTTGAATCTGCTATTGAGCGATAGATCTTGGATATCTATGTTTTGATTTTTATATACCCTCTGTCGTGTATGAAAGACGCAAGCATACACAGTCCTTAGGATTGGACTAGTAACTGAGTGTATGCATTTTTATCAGCGTTTGAGTAAGGATGGCATTATACTCGCGATTTGGACGACAGTTGTGAACCTTCTAGCTTGAGTCCTAACGAGATGTCTGTGTTTTGATTTTTTTATAAACTGTCTGTCATGTATGAAATAGCATATAAGGTTTGAGTCTCCAGTTCCGTTATTTGTTGCTAGGAGGTATTTTGGGGAATTGATCTGAAGCTTGGTAGTTTTCCATCGGACCTTTGTTTATTTCGATACCCAGTCAAGAGATGGAGGTTTTCCATTGAAATCGATCCCCAAGCTGAATTTTATTTCTGCGTAATTATTTTTATGAAGTGATTATGTCAGAAATTTCCATTGGAAATCGATCCCCAAGATGAAGTCTTATTTTTAGTTTGTTTTGATTTTATACCAAGTAGAGGGTTGTACAACTGGATGTTTTCCATGGAAATTGATCACTAATTTAAAGTTTGAAAACTCCTTATTTGTTTGTATTAGATTTCAAGTGAAGCGATGGGAAGTTTTTCTATTGGAATTGACCCCAAGCCGAGAGATTGCCTCTGTTGTGTTGTTAATCTTATTTGCAAGTCTGTTGTCTTGTTAATTTTATTTGCAAGTGGACTAGGAGGTTCCCTTTAGGGAAATCAATCCCAGCTATGGCATCTCATTCCACTATATTCTTGAGATATCCAATCCATATTAGTATAGTTGAGGTTTGATTCTACTTGTACACTTCCATAAAGAGATGTACTGCTATGTGCTCTTCCCTTGATATATGTCTTATTTAGTTTTAAAAATGAATATCATATAGAGCATAAATGTCGATCTCTTATAGGGAAAATGATTATAAGTGTTAATATATGCAAAGGTATATCACTATGTTAGTGTGGATATATCTGGTAATGAAAGTGAATATAATTATTAAAGTATGTAAAGGTGTATCACTATGTTAGTGTGGATATATCTTGTAATGAAAGTGAATATAATTATTAAAATATGTAAGGTATATCTTTATGTTAGTGTGGATATATATAGTAACGAAAGTGGATATGATTATTAAAATATGTAAAGGTATATCACTATATTAGCATGGATGTATTTTGTATTGTAGCTTGAGTTTGAATATATCTGTAAAGAATGCATTGATGCTTGTGCTTTTACATAAATCATTGTCTACGGTTATGAATTTATGTTTAAATATTTTGGATCTCAGTGTTGTTGGGTAAATTATATTTGTTGTGACTTATTATATATAATGAGTATAAATTATGATCTCATAGTCGATGGGTGGTAGAACCATGCCTGCGATTTACTAAATCTAGACCATGTATTTTAGCAATTTTGAATGTTGTCGGTTGGACTTAGAATGCATTTGGATTAGTATTAGTTATTGTTCCATTGTTGTTAAAAAGTATATACCAAGAGTGACCTCTTGTAGTTTTGGTATTATGTTTACGTGAAAATGTTTTCTATTTAAATAGAAAACCTTACTAAGAGGAAAATAGTAATTGGAGAGTATTCTCAGTGGAAGAGATTGGAGGTAAAGAAAATGGCAGTGGTTGTGCCGTGAATTTGTAAATATTTCTCTTGATGAAATAATATAAAGACTAACAAACTTTGGTGGATGTAGCCTCATGGATGGGGTGAACCACATATATGGTGTCTCTATTTTTGCTCTATGTTTTATGTTTGTTTCTACTCATTTTCATGATGGTATTTAATGCATGGATGATGCACAACAAATGATTTATGATACATTTTATATATTGGTACAATGGGCTATGAAATATACTCGCCAATATACAATTAAAAGTGTATTTTGTGTAGAAAATCTACTTGGATAGTTGAATGTTTCAATACATTTTGTTTAACATTTAGATTTCAAGATAAAGAACTAATGTCTTGATTTAAAGGTAAGTAAGCAATAATTTGCAAGATCTTACTACCATGGTATTAGATTAGGGTAAAATACTTTTAGTTTTTACAATTATGTGATTTCACACTCTCAAGAGATTAACATGGTTGACTTGTTGGTTATAGTAAAAGCGAAAAATTTACCTCATTTTCTCAAAATTTACATTGAGAAATTTTGGGTTCGTTATAAATGGTATCAGAGCCTTAGGTTCAAACACAGTGGCCAAACGGACTCGCATATATGCAAGTAAGTTGTATACTCTTTGAAATACGGTTTATATAAATAAATAATGGTTTGCATAATAGTTTATCTTGCAGCATGTAAACTAAAGAAAGTTAAATTTTAAATAAGAGTTTATCTTGCAGCATGTAAGCTTCTCTTTATTTTTAAACTCTCAAATGGTTATGGATGAGCATTTTTAAGTCATATTAATTTGCTCTTTAACTATTTTGGGGTAAAATCTAGATCCGACATATTTCATGCCCAAACTACAGTTAGCCTGGTTATTCCGTACTGCAAGAGTATCAAAAATGGCAAAGATGGGACTTGAAACGTGTTCAGCGACTAAGATGGAATTCAAAACCTTTGTTCAACTTATTTTCCACTTTATCATTAGATTACAAGGTCATTCCCACAAAATCCTTTCAAGCTTCAGTGCTAAAGCTAAACATCTTTACCAAAATTATATGATTGATATAATTTTCATAATATGCATAAGTTTAAAATATGAATTCAATCAGAAGCATATCGTACAAGCCATAGATTGCTTGTTTGTGTGGTATTTTATGTTAATGTTAAAGCAGGAAATAGTGATCGAATTTTTTTTAGTGTGTGGGTTGATCGCTTATGGGTATGGTTATATGTTTATTGTTTAATGACCTTTAAGTGCTAGTTGGTCTGTAGGACCAACCTTTCTTTCCCATAATCAAAATTAAAATAGATTTTTTTTCTTTGATGATTTTGGGGCTTTTAAGATTTCATTTCTGTCACTTGAATAAATTGAAGCATTCCATTTCTGCTACCTCTTCATCATGACGATATGGTTGCATGATAAAAACTCTATAAAAAGGTTTTTTGAAACTTCTCTCCATATACCTTGGGTGAGATTTAGATATCCTCCAAGATTTAGTTAACAAACAATATCTTAGCCTACAACTAGGTCATGATCCTAGTCTAGGGAGCTGTTGATTCTTGTTTCATTTATGATAGTTGTTAATGTGTCTTTGTGAGGATAACCTTATCTTATTAACCACAATAAGCTATATATTCCAGTTGAAGTGAGTATCAAATTTTACTGTAAGACCTCATTGTAAAGCATAACTAGGTTTATCTTTGGTTAGAATTATGCATTGTCATAGTCATTAAAAATCACTAAACGAGTGACTTAATGAAGTAGTCCTTCGCAAGAGATAAAAGTTGTAGACCAAAGGAAAATTGAAGTAGTATTCAAAATGATTGTATATGTTTTACAAAATACTGGAAGTAACAAATTATGAAATTCAAAATGCTGAGGATGATGAAGGTATGTTCCACAGGAGTTAATGTAAAATGATTATTATGATAAATTGTAAAAGATCATTTCTTTTAGAATCTATTATGTATCATCATCATTGTCATTGTTTCGAAGTAGCTGCAGGTACCAAGACTTGATAACGATAATTATATGAAGATCCATGATAGGAACCAAAAGAGGATGCTTATTCCAGATGATCATGCAATGACCAATATTCTTGGAACTTGATGAAAGACAAGAGCACAATATAGTATGCATGGTAAGCATATGGTAAGAATATGAATAAAGACCAAGGATTCGTGAAGAGCTATGTTAAATCATGAGTAAGAAAACCATATGAACCTATTTGATATTATCTGTTGCATGTTGTAAATATCAAATGTACAAGAAAAAAATAAATGATTGATGGTTAAAAGAAATTTCCCTGGACTCAAGTTGAAGGCTGGGTGGAAAAGAACTTTCCTAGACTTGAGTGATAAGGATTAACAGGAAATGAACCTCTTCTCTGAGGGAACACCAAGGGGGAAAATTGAGGATCCATCTCTACTTTGCTAAAGTAACTTTTCTTGGACTCAAGCAGGAGGCTAGGTAGAAAAGAAATTCATGGACTCAAGTGAGGAGGCTTAAGGGGAATTATGAAAGAGTCTATGATATCAATGGCAAGACCTAGGCACAAAGTTTACATCTAGAAAAAGGGACGTTGTTTGATGTTTTCGGGGGGGGATTTTGACTAGCAATCAAAAGCGAGAGTAACCTCAAAGTTTTAGCCTGTAAGACCAATTGGTGTCAGCAACTCGAGAGAGAGTTCAATATTCAGCAAAGAGCTGTTAAAGATGAAAAACTCAAGGGAGATTTTGTTCATCAACAAAAGTATTGTTGGAAGTTATTCAACTTCATTCTGAAACAATAGAACACATATTAACGATTATTCTAATAACTAGACAATTGAATGTCTTAATGTGTAATGTTGTGAATACTTAAGGAGGAAAAATTCCCTCAAGGGCGAGGGTGAATGGTAAAGTTAAAAAGGTTACTGCTTGAAATTATGTGAAATAGATGATGCTAACTTGTGAATGAAAGAAATGTCTATCTCAAGTTGAGGACTAGTTAAAGCATCCAAGTACCAGAGTTAAAATATGCCCTTCAAAGAGATAAGTAAATCTGAGTTACTTAAGAATTCTTTTGATGGTAATGATGTATTAGGCCTTTTTATGATGATAAAAGGTAGAAACGAAGGAAAAAATATGTTATGTAAATTGAAATTGTGGTGTTGCAGAAAGGACTTGTTGTTTATGTTTGAATTAAATTATGAATTAATGACATGTTTATTGAATAAGTTTCGTAAAGCATGTCCTTGTTGCACAAAAGTGCAGGATATGAGATATAGGAGCTTGCGGGAATCACAAAAGAGTGAGGATGGCCAAACAAAGTTGAAGAACATCGCAAGGGATGAGGAAGCAAGTAATAAGAACTTGAAGGGAGATGAACACAAAACATTGGGTGAATATGTAACACCGAGGACAGTGTTACTTCTAAGTGGGAAAGTATGTAACATCCCGTCAAAAGACGGCTGGAAAACATGCAAAGTAAGTAAAAAGGTAAGATAAAATTTGTTTTATCTACTAAAAAGTAATGAGAATCTTATGACTATATATATACTTATATATATATATATATTGAAGTAAAGCTAAACAATCAAACTGGGATAAGTATACTAGCTTCATTTATACCCTGATATATGTACACACACATTACTTATGAAACACTTGTAACAACAAAAAGCGTCAAAGCACTTAAGGGGTAATGTGGAGCCAATGATTATATATATATAGATTTATTTTGGATATTGAAGCTAAAATTAAGAATACATGATTGATATAAATGGTCTACATTTTTTATGCTAGGTCATCAGGGGGATTTTTTTTTTCGACTTTATCCCAATTATTTTGGTTATACTTGTTTACATGAGGATTTTCAAATCTAAATCGATAGTGGGTTATTAATGGTGTGATTCCAAGTTAGTTGAAATCAAGGGATAGTGTTCCCTTAGGAAGAAGGTTGGTGTAACTTCTTCCACCATTTGTCATTCTGGAAGAAAATGTGTAAGCGGCCTTTGATATTTTTTCTCATTTATGGATCCAAAGGGAATTGTCTTTTAAGAGGGTGATGTCATTCACTTGCAAGGGAGGCGTGTGCTGACGCAATTGATCAGTAAGATGTAATCGCGCCAAGGGAAGAAGGATATATAAAGTTATTGAATGAAGAATAGTCGAAGGATACTCAACAGATCGAAAAAGGAATCATTGTTGGGGATTAGCGACAGCAATGTTAAACAGGTCTGGTAAATTTCCACTCGCCTTATGTCTTGAACTATTTGTTAGATCTAACAACAAATTACTGAAATGAAATATTGTTAAGCTTTATATGAAATCAGATATGGATCATGGTTCCAGTGACTGTGTTTTTCCTTGGAGTAAATTAGTGTTTATTTGCAATATCTTTTGGAATATTTTTAGATCTAGTTATAATTCTCTTAATTGTGCATATGTATTGATCAATCTACCTGTGTTTTCCAGTAAATTGTTTGTTATGTGCAATATCTGTTTGGCAATATTTCTAGATCTGGTTAAAATTCTTCGAATAGTGCAGACGTATTGATCAAACCGCCTATGTTTCCCTCTGAGTATTTTTGTTTGATTTCTTGCCATATTTTTGTGGGAAGATATTTAGATCTCGTATCTCCAACAAGGATCTATGATTAGAGAAGGTCCAGTTGCAAAAGAAAAACAAAACTCATAGCCTTGAATCTTCTATTGAGCGATAGATCTTGGATTTGCGATTGTATGGGATATATGCATTTTGATTTTTATAAACCCTCTACCATGTATGAAAAGATGCAAGCATATACAGTCCTCAGCATTGGACTAATAACTGAGTGTATGCGTTTTTATCAACGTTTGAGTAAGGATGGCATTATACTCGCGATTTGGATGACAGTTGTGAACCTTCCAGCTTGACTCCTAACGGGATGTCTGCGTTTTTATTTTTATAAACTCTCTGTCATGTATGAAATAGCATATAAGGTTTGAGTCTACAGTTCCGTTATTTGTTTCTAGGAGGTATTTTGGGGAATTGATCAGAAGCTTGGTAGTTTTTCGTCAGACCTTTTGTTTATTTTGATACCTAGTCAAGAGTTGGACACTTTCCATTGAAATCAATCCCTAAGTTGAAGTTTATTTCTGCGTAATTATTTTTATGAAGAGATTATGTCAAAATTTTCCATTGGAAATCGATCCCCAAGCTGAAGTCTTATTTTTTATTTGTTTTGATTTTATACAAAGTAGAGAGTTGTAGAGCTGGATGTTTTCCATGGAAATTGATCACTAATTTAAAGTTTAGAAACTCCTTATTTGTTTGTATTAGATTTCAAGTGAAGCGATGGGAAGTTTTTCTATTGGAATTGACCCTAAGCTGAGAGATTGCCTCTGTCATGTTGTTAATCTTATTTGCAAGTCTGTCGTGTTGTTAATTTTATTTGCAAGTGGACTAGGAGAGTCCCTTTGGGGAAATCAATCCCAACTATGGCATCTCATTCCACTACATTCTTGAGATATCCAATCTATATTAGTATAGTTGAGGCTTGACTTTACTTGTACACTTCCATAAAGAGATGTACTTCTATGTGCTCCTCCCTTGATATACGTCTTATTTAGTTTTAAAAATGAATATGATATAGAGCATAAATGTCAATCTCTTGTAAGGAAAATGATTATAAGTATTAATATATGCAAAGGTATATCACTATGTTACTGTGGATATATATGGTAATGAAAGTGAATCTAATTATTAAAGTATGTAAAGGTATATCACTATGTTAGTGTGGATATATCTTGTAATGAAAGTGGATATAATTATTAAAATATATAAGGTATATCACTATGTTAGTGTGGATATATCTTGTAATGAAAATGAATATGATTATTAAAATATGTAAAGGTATATCACTATATTAGCATGGATGTATTTTGTATTGTAGCCTGCGTTTGAGTATATCTATAAAGAATGCATTGATGTTTGTGCTTTTAAATAAATCATTGTGTACGCTTATGAATTTATGTTTACAAATTTTAGATCTCGCTGTTGTTGGGTAAATGATATTTGTTGCGACTTATGGATATATAATGAATAGAAATTATGATCGCATAATTGATGGGTGGTATAACCATGCCTACGATTTAGTAAATCTAGACTGTGTATTTTAGCAGTTTCCAATGCTGCCGGTTGGACTTGGAATGCATTTGAATTAGTATTAGTTATTGCTCCATAGTTGTTAAAAAGTATAGATCAGGAGTGACCTCTTGTAGTTTTGGGATTATATTTACGTGAAAAGGTTTTATATTTAAATAGAAAACCTTACTAAGAGGGAAAATAGTAATTGGAGAGTATTCTCGGTGGAAGAGATTGGAGGTAAAGAAAATGGTAGTGGTAGTGCCATGAAATTGTAAATATTTCTCTTGATGAAATAATATAAAGACTAACACATTTTGGTGGACATAGCCTCATGGATGGGGTGAACCACGTTTATGATGTCTTTCTTTTTTCTCTATGTTTTATGTTTGTTTATACTCATTTCATGATGGTATTTAATGCATGGATGATGCACAACAAATGATTTATGATACATTTTCTATATTGGTACAATGGGCTATGAAATATACTCGCCAACATATAGTTAAAAGTATATTTAGTGTAAGGGGTGGCGGGGGGGTCTTATTGGATCCTGGAGGACAAATGAAAAAAACCTTCGCTTGGGGGTTGGGCCATAAGATGAATAATGAAGTTGAGTGGATGGCTCTATTGCAGGGACTAGAATTCTTAGACATAATAACTATCCCCAGGATAGCATTCTTTGGAGACTGTAGATAAGTCATATAAAAAATGATCAATGGATATTCCATAGGATCCATCAATTGTAGAAGGTTGTATGCATTAGAGAGAATTTGAGGTAAAAAATGGGCCTCAAAAGGACCAAAATGTACTATAAAAATAAACCAATTACATTCTAGTAGATGACATCATCCCCCATGGTTGATGTGGCATTTCATGAGTTAATAATGTTTATTTGTCACATTTTCTATGGTGGATGAAAATCCATAGTTAACCAAGGTAGTGGTACGAGTATTTTTAAGTCATAAAGTAAAGTACTCACAATAAAAGTCATTTCACACTTTCTCATAAAATAATATTATTGTTATTTTCAAGTAAAGTACTCACCATTCACTTTCTCATAAAATAATATTATTATCATTTTCAAATAAAGTACTC
>LPNX010936273.1:8940-20600 GCA_001517045.1 Pseudotsuga menziesii | reverse complement strand
TCGTGTATAAAAAAATATTAGAATAATTTATGCTTCAACTAATACATTAAAAGAATTTATCCACCACAATTCACTTATTAAATTAATAATAAACTTTTTTTATTGTTAAAAATTAATATACATTAAAATCAACTAATAAATTAAAAGAATTTATACACCAGTGTTGACTTATTCACTTAATAGGATATATTGTTTACTCTTAATTTTTTTATTGCTAAAAAAACAATATACATAACTTTTTTATTGCTAAAAACAATATACATTAAAATCTTCTATACTAATATGACATTTATTCATTTTCTTATAATTTATAATTATAATAAATTTTATTGTGAGAATAATAAATTATAGGAAAATAAATAAAAAAATGTGATAAGTTATAAATTGTTTTAAAGCCAATTTTAATTATATTAATTTAGAAATGTACACAGATAGAAAGTATCATATGGTTAATTTGTCATTACGAAAACTAGGCTAACCACACACACACACACATATATATGGCTCTTTATTATGTATAAACAAGGTATAATTAAATGACATATAAATTGTAAACAAAAAATTTTCAAACTAAAATTGTGATTTTCCTTATTTCTCATCGGAGTCCAAGCTAATGGGGTGATCTATATTGGAGGCAATGCCTTGCATTACATGCACTTCAACTCTCCAGATATCATAAAATTTTTCAACATGATGGTAAGTCATGATATGGTTGAGAGGACCTCTAACACATTGCATATGTGACTTATTTTAGGTTACGACATGCGGTGATAATTAAGTTACTCCAAGTGTTATTTTTTTTCCACACAATCTAATCTTATTTGGTGCCTTTTACTACGCACAAAGTGGAGATGATTTATTAGGTTTTTCTTGTACCATCATCTAACTCGTGGTTTTGTTTTTTTTCAATGCCAATGGGTGGTTGTGTACATCAACACAAGGGTGTCAAGGAGACAAACATTGCATTTATTATATTCATATTTACTCTTCTTGGCATTATTGTAGAGTTTTATAGGAACTGTGTTTGTGGCTTTTTGAAGTTTGTGGGTATAATGATAATGATTTACACATTTTGTTAAGAATGGATTTACAGAGATTTGTTTCCTTTCTCTCCTTCATCTCCCCTTTATTCGTCATAAACCTCCATGCTTGCAAAAAGAGAATTAGCCCACAAGACCATAACAACTGCGAGGGGTGAGCTTGAATCATTAGGTCAATGGTTTGCAACATTCGCGCTATCATTTATTTTTTTCTTTTGAAACAACTCGACATTTATAAATTGTGAAAATTGCTTCTCACTTTGTGGTACCTAGTGCAATCGACACTAATATTCCATAGCAATGTCATCAATACCATTTTGATTCTTTGATAGGGAAGGCTTAGCTTTTGTTATAAAACTAATCAGACTGTTAGCATTGATTTTATTCATAATGCAATGAACATTATGATTTGTTGAGGATCCTTCATTTGTCTGGGCCTCTAAAAATCAATGAAATCATTGATAGTTTTTGCAAAACTCTTTGCGTGCCCTCAATTTTGGGGCGGGGAGCGACTGCATGAGTGGCAATAAGATGTTGCATTAATGCTAAGGTTTTGTTTGTATAACTATTAGGGGGAATCATCCCTAAAGTTGTAACAATGAGATTTTGAGTTGTTTGCAATGAGGGCATTTTCTTTTTTATCTTCATTGGTCTGTGATAGGTTGCAGGTTGCATGCAAGGTTTGGATATTGGTTTTTTTATGATGGTCACCGTGGAATCAAGTACATTGAGACAGTTCCAATGTGAGTTTAGCCAAAGGTCTTGTATTATTTGAAATGTGCAAATACGTCTTAAATATAGAGTTGAAGTTGTGATATTCTATTTAGGATAGACTTTTAGTTTAAATAAACTATAACCAATCACAAATGGAATGGATGCTAGACTTGGAAAGAACCAACTCCAGCAGCATTTGACCCAGTTTTAGACTCTTTGACTAGCTAGTCTCGTGAAATCAGGGAAAAATGGTTCTTAAGAGTGCCAATACCAAGCCTCAATGAATACCAATCAACCATCAAGATAGGTTAGAATTTATTTCCAAGCCTAGCTTACCCCATGGACCCGTTAGCACTAAATAGTGCTTTATAGCTATTAAAACGTGAAAACATATTTCAAATCCCATGTTTGCTAGCATATTCGACTAGCTCAAATCCCTTCCAAACTCAAATAAATCATTTTACGGTACTATCTAAACTCAAAAGTTTGTAAATGGCGCCAAGGGTTTTCAAAACCTGAAATAAATCATTTTACAATTTTTATGCTGCTTATTATGCTTAACACATTTTATCAACCGCTTCCCAAGATTAACATGAGCCGACTCTTTCCTCTTCAAACCACCTTTTGCACCATATAGACCCTTAACTTCATCAGGGTTCTCTTCCAATACACCTCGCCCTTCTTTCATTGAATGAATTAATCAGCTTATCTCTATCCAAGTTGGTTATATCTAATAAGAAGTAGATCCCGCTAGAGAGGGAGTAAAAGCTTATAGTTATAAAGCACAGGAAAAAGTGAAAAAGCACTAATCAACGTTCAAAATTGAACCCTTCCCATCCCTTCCAAAGGGTTCTAGCCCTTCTTAGAAGTGTAAAGTTAAAATTGCCCTTCCAAAAAAATTTAAAATCTGAATTTTACCCTTCCAATTAAGAAGGACATAATTTATATCAACATTTCAAAAGAAGGGCACCATTTGAAATTACCCATGCATATAAATTTCTCAATACATTGAAATTATTATGCTATAAGGTTCAACTCGTCATTCAAAAAATTGGAAATATGATAAATTATAATCACTCACTCACTCATGTCATGCACTCACTATTTAGTTGTGCAAGATGACTAGTCATCATTGATGACTACAAGGCACTGGCCATCGAGATGTGACTCTGACTCCCGAGTCACTTGGGGCTGCAATCTAAAGTGTGACAATGTGTCAACAACTATGACTATAACAAAAAATAACTACTAGTCTACTACTAGGCCCTAAATGAGCTCAAAATTTTCTGCCCACTACCTATGTGAACCTTGCTACCAATGTCCACTCTTTTTCCATCAGAATGAAATTCAAAAGGTCGGTTTGATGAGTCCTCCTCTATACGACTTCATTTCTTGCATGAATATCATGGACTCATGACAACTATAAACAAAACTCAATGTCATGCAAATACAAATAATGACATGTAGCGTACAGAGGTCGATTTATGCATTGTTATAATTAAAAAAACAATTGTTGGCTCAAGAATAGTCTTCAATTTGATGGGTGGCATGATCGTGATGTAATCTCCCTTCATCCTTCCAAATATTGTGGTTTCTCACAACGTTTGTCCTCGGCGCCACCAAAATACATATAAAAATTACTTGTCTTTACATCCTATTCCCTTTAAATCCTCATCTCATAGTCATAACTAAGGATTATTATGCATGCACATCCTCACCTTATAATACGATTTGGGTCAAGGCATAGAGACAACCATAAAATATTAAATGTGTCAAGACGCCAAGAGTAAGAGACAACTATAAGTAAGTCTTAAATTGAATTTACCATATAAGTCTTTAATTAACACTCTCAACTAACATTTGACACGTTGGATTGTTGTAATCTTCTTATCACTCCTTTTTTTTTGTAAATTAGATAGGGATTTCTCTATTACTGCGTAAATAAAATGAGGAAAATTACATAAACCTTCTCCTGAAACATGGAGTCAAGCATTGTTGCTACAACCATCTGAGAAAAGAAACAGAAGTGGCCAGAGAGTGAGGCGTGACAACATGAGAGCCACCCAGCCTTTGAGTGTGGGCGCTCGATTATGATTACAGAGATACAAAGGGAAATTGAAACTAGACAACCAAAATCTATATAACATTACAAAATATGGATAACAAAAGAGCGGACAATGAGACAGCTACCGCCTGCACGAAGACTTGCCCTCTTCTGAGGCCTCATTGGTTTCCCCCGTGCTTTCATTTGAACCTGCTTGACTGGCTTCGGTGACATCCACAATGTCCCTCCTTGGCTCACGAATGAAGGGGGGTGACGAGAGTCTTAGGACCTCATTCATATAATGCATGTTGTTCTCTGCATATTCCTTGAAGATGCCCACGATCACCCTGACCATATCAGTGTAGCTGTCTCGCTCATCCATAAAACGAGCGAGAATAAAATTAAGTCTCCAATAATTAGACATCACGATGTCTCTTAAAAGTCTAAGTCAGAACTCACTGTACACCTCCTCCTCCATGACATTAATTGAATTTTGAATATGCTCTGGGGTCTCCTCCTGGAATAACCTCTCCCAGTCCTCCTCGTTATTTCCTCAATCAGCGGCCATCCCGCACCTCCAGCGATAAGAACGAAGTCTTATTTTCCTGCGCCTGGGCTTGCTGCTAGTTTTCTTCCTTGTCCATTCAGGGAAAAGCACTTTGCTGGTGGCTTTACGCATGCTATCCCAACGGTGTTTTTCCAAAACAAATTGCACATCATCGAATGCAATCTGTTCTCTCAATTCCAAGCTTAAGTAATGACTTGGAACCCAGCAGGAGAGGTGAGCTATGCAGACCTGGGTCCAAGATCTCGCGGTTGGATCACCTTCGGATTTTCTCAGCTCCTTTCGCATCTATGTATCCATGGCATGAGGTGAGTTCAGGCTGCTCATAGACCGTCGTTTCTCGACCATATCATAACCGAGGGTGGTGGATCTCCCTTTCATTCTTTAGTACACCTTTTTCACTTGGTGCCTATGAGTGGAGTTGACAAGCGTCATTCCCCACATGCCGACCAAGTTTCCTCCCCTGCTTTGTACTCATGATCTCCTCCACTGTCCCTTGCGTAGTTATCAAGACCTCCTCCACCGTCATTTTCTCGGTGTTTGAAGCATCCTCACCAACTTCTGCCGCATGGGTATGTCGCCCATCACCCGCATTTAGGTTGTGCAGATCCTGAGAAGCCAAAATTCTCCAGTGATTGTGATCTCCAAAGGCCTGTAGATCATGCCAGTTGTGAGTAAGAAAGGTGGTACTATCCAAGACCCCTTTGTTGGCAATGGAATATATGAGTTTGTTCGTTGTTTGCTTCACATGTTGAAAGACGACAACTGGATGACCATCGAGGATGTCATTTAGTGCTTTGAGCTTGCACTCCAGATAGCAATTCTTGGATATTTTGCTTACTATAGATCCCGCTTGTAACCTTCTGGCCATGTTGATGATGAGTAGGAAGTCCCATTCTAATATTAGTGGGAGCCACCTTTGTTTAATAGCCCAGTCCATGTCAAGAAGCATACCCTCCAATTCAATCACGTTATTGGTGGAGGTCCCTATCGAGAAGCATACCCTCCTCCTGCCTGTGTAGACCGAGATGGTGCAAAGACCCCAATCCTGGAGTATTTGCATTTCATTGCTGTTGGTGGTTAAGTCTTGGTCCTTCCAGTGAGTCAACTTAAGAGTTTCTTGAATGTGAGTCTTGAGAGTGTCCCAAACCTCCTCCTCAGTTCTGGCCTTGTCTTTGAAAACCCTGTTGGTCCTTTCAATCCACACTTCCCATACTACAAACCCTGGGAAGAGTTCCCAAACTGAATTAAGGATTTTACTGGAAAAAGGTTGATGTTGCCATTGGGCTATGGTGAGATCAGGATGTCCATTTTGCTTCTCCTTTTTTCTATATATCCTTTCCCCTTCCTTCCATATCTTGCCAACAAAGTTGCATTCACCTAGTAGATGGTTAGTTGTTTCTTCATGCATTTGTCACAAGCAGCACCAATGCGGGCCTATGCTTCCTCTTTTTTGTTTGTTTTCCCCTGTCAACACTTGATTATGGAGAAGGAGCCATAAGAAGGTAGATACTTTTGGCCATAGGTTTTCTTACCAGACCTTCCTCCATTTATCATCCCAGTCCTCTTCCATTGGAGCCAGAAGAGAGTTGGCAGCTTCTTTCAAGTTGTAGAGTCCCAACTATGAGAAACCCCACCTGATCTTGTCCTCGCTCTTGCTAATTCTTATTTGCCATGATTGGAGGTCAACCCAAAAAACTTCTAAATCCTCATTGGGGCTTATTTCCTGCCACCAGTATTTTCTTTTCCAGGTCCTATAATGATCTTCTTGGTTTGTATCCTCCCATAATGTGCTGACCTTGTCAAAATTTCCATTATGGAGTTTGTCCCTTAGAATCGGGAGATCGTGGTGTTCTTTTAGCGGGATGAGCTGATTCTAGGAGTCCTGGAAGAAGTCTGTAGAGTCACCATTTCGTATTTCCCAGAAGCTGAAGGTCTGGATGATATTGCGATTGGCATTAGCTGAGTTCCGTATGTGCGAGCCTTTGGGATCGGCATTGAATCTAATGAGAATGGGCTTGGAATAGTTCGGTGCATATTTTCTTTGCCAGACCAGATCCCAAGGTTCGTTGCTGTGAGTAACCCACCGCCACCAGATTTTTGTATTACCAATTTTGTTGCTGATATGGGGGCATTCTTTTGAAGGCGAAGTCCATAATTTTAGGTCGTCTTCCTCATTATCATGCCTTTTGGTAAGACAATAAAGAGGCCAGTGGCCTACATCAACATGGAAAATGGTTTCGACATATAGGTATACGCATTAGATGTTTTCATTAAATAAATTAAATTACTACATTTGACCGTCGATTCACTGAATCGTGGACTAGTACAAAACACAACAAATTTTAGAGCCTCCAACCCTTAATTACTCATAATTGGAACTTTCTCAAATCTAACCATTAATAAACTTCTTTTGGTATTTTGGTTCAGACATGTAGTGAGTTGCAAGGATTCAATTGACTTAGGCTTGATTCCATTTCCCCTCCATCCCATACATGTATTCTTTCACAGCAAATATTGAACAAAATTTTTTGATGCCCTGACCCCGGTTATGCTAGCTTTGCTAACTTGCTTGGTATGTAGGAATTTTTTTAAATGTTTTCTGAGTTGTGTATTATTTTTATTAGGTGCCCAATCCTTATCATTCTTAGATCTCTCAAGCTTGAATTGAACTTGGATGCCCCAATATAATTATGACATAGTCTAAGTAGTTTTTTTGTATAATGAAGCGTGCTCCAACTTGAAAAAATACAATAAAATAGTTATTATATTCATGAACTACAAAATTAATGATACACATATGACAACTTAATGTGTTCAAAATAAGTTTTATTGAAAATATATCATTTTTTTATGTAAATATTAAGAAATACTCAATTATTAAAAACTATAAAAAATTGAAAAAACAATATTTATTTTTTACATTTTTTATGAAAAGTTTAATTAATTTATATTTGTGAATTGAAATATAATTACTTATATTACCCTTTATCTTTGAAAGGCTCCAAAAATAAATTCCCATCCAGCGGTCAAATTTGAACCCGTCCTAGCCCTTCCAAAGGAGTTTAGCCCGTCCCAAAAGTGTAACAAAAATTTTGCCCGTCAAAAAAAATTTAAATTTCTTATTTCACCCGTCCACCATGAAGGGATACTTTAACTTAAATATTTCAAAAGAAGGGTAAGCCTTTCAATTTACCCGTCAAATTTTTTTTTCCGTTGTAAGTACATGCTGTGAAAGCATGTATCTGCAAATAGGCAATGGGAATTAAAATCTGGGTGCATTCATAACTTGATGTACAACAATTGGTTTAGTGGAGATCTTTGAGATGCGCACATCAGATAAGAGTAGGTGTGACTCGTGAGCTGTGATTCTCCTGTCAAACCGCGTTGTTCAGGTTCAGTGTTTAAGAAGTCAAAGAATGCCAGGCCTCCGTACCCTAATTCTTAAATTGAGTAGCCATTAAATTCTTTTATGGGCAATGTCCCCACCTGGTATTAATTTAATTATATTAATCTCTACCATGATCTGCCCTATTCCTGTCCACCTGTGATTCTGGCTTGTGAGTGCTAGCGGCGGCCATGCCTTCCCTCAGCATTTCAACAAATGTTCCCTTGGAAGCATTGAACACCTCAGAAATTCTTTCATAGATAAGCAAATATGTTGCTAAGATCATTGGCAAGCCGGAAGCTGTAAACCACCCGTCTCTGCTCTTTATTTCTTTTCTAGTAGATGGCTTTATCTACAATGGAAACCTGTCTGTTATTATGGGGGTTTAATGTATTTAACATTATGTTTTGGTAGTATGTGATGGTGTAGCTGAAAGAGTCGGTAGCGATTTCATTTGGGGTACTCAGGAACCGGCAGCGTATGGGAAATTGGTGTCCATTGGAGGGTTGGGGTCCGATACCAACAAGAAGCTCAGCGCAGCCATTGCCGCCACACTGGAGAGCAAAGTCAATGTACCCAAGTCACGCTTCTACATCAAGTTCTACGATGTCAAGGTTGGTTCTCAATTCCTCAGTTTGTTCTGTTTATGTGAAAATGGCTTCCCAATTGAACCATCATCTGCCCCTGTGGTGTTGATATTCTGAATTTGTTCTGCACTTTCTGTTGTGGCATGGGAATGGGGACAGGCACATTCATTCACAAAAAATGTTCAGTGCTTGCATGATTTACACCAGTAGTGTCAGCCTTTGTCTTCTAGACCATCACAGGCAAGTGATTATAGGACTGCTTGATTATTAGCACACCAGAGCACCGCGCATTTTTTTCTTTTTTGGAGATTGAGGTCATTTATGGTTTTGGGAAAAACAAATTTTGTAGGGAAATGGGTTTGGCATTTTTCGTATTTGTTGGTAAGTTTAGGTCGAGAATTCCGCATCAGTGCATTGCATTTATTTGGATTTGATCGAGTTTGATAATCCTACGTTGGCAGCCATTGATCGGACTTGAATAACTAAAAGTCTTAATAGAAAAGCATTTTTATTAGCCCATCCCCTGCTGTTCACGGAGAAGCCTACCCGAGAACCAAAATACCCTCAATCCTACCGGATCCGGCAGAGGTAAAGTAGTTGAAACTGCAATTTCGGCTCCTCAAATCGCAATTGGACGCTTAAAATCCTGCATGCATTTAATTAAGAATGAGTAAATCTGATTGCTGAATTGCAAAATTATGAAAACTACAATTTACAAGCACGATTTTGACCAGAAATAAGGAAAAAAAATGCTGAAATAACGGGGCGTTTTAGTTTCTCTGTATCCCACACGGCTGTTTGCTAGTTTCTTTTGCTCTGGGCATTGTCCCCTCCAATGCTGTATCCCATCATTCCAGTAAGCACAGCCATCGATCGCACTTGAATAACTAAAAGTCTTAATAGAAAATCATTTCGACCATAAGAACTAATCCTTCGGATTTGAATAACTAAAAGTCTTAATAAAAAAAGCATTTCGATCATAAGAACTAATCCCACTGTATATGTTCAATCATAACTTCAATTTTTTTTTAAGAAGAAAAATAGTTGTTTCTTGTTATTCGATATAGAATCAAAGATAACTAGTTAGATCACCATGATATCCACCAATCCCTATGATATCCAAACACATTATAAGAGGAGACATAAAAAACCCACATCCAAAATGGTATAAGAGGAGACATAAAGAGCCCACATCTGAAATGGTTTATGAGTAGGATGTATTTGGAAGGGCATTATTTTATTTTCACTTTTTTTTTAATTGAAGGGCCAACTTAATTTTCAATTTTCAATTGAAGTGCAATTATTTTTATAACCTTTCATCCTCGAAGGGTTTGATGGTTGCATGCCCTTCCAAAAAAAATTAAGACAAGCCCTTCAAATTTGACCACTGTTCCCATCCATTTGAAATTCAGGCCCACCTTTTAAATTTGATAAATGGCGCCAAGATTGTTGAAGTGGTTTTTTTACAGGTAGTAAAGTAGAGCTTTAAGACAAATATTTGAGACATTAATTTCATATTGTCTCTAACTTAACAATTATATTTTTTATTTATTTGGTTGTATTATTATTTTCAGCTTTCTGTCGCACATAAGACAAAATAAAAAGGAAATTCTACCAGGCGGGAAGGAAAATTTTGGGACAATTCCACAAAGCAATTTTCCATCCCATTCCTTCTGATTTACACATGCGCAAATTGATGATCTTGCAGCCCAGAAAAGGTTGAACGCTTCGTGCACCAGATTGCAGAGCAATTTTCCATCCGATTCCTTTCGATTTAGACATGCGCAAATTGATGATCCTGCAGTGCAGAAAAGGTTGAACGCTTCGTGCACCAGATTGCAGATTGAGTATCTAGATCTGAAAAGTTGAGGGTTTCGTGCCCTAGACTGCTATGAAGGTTGAACCACAATGGCTTGGGGGAAACCAGGTTGATGTTGCAATTGATGATCCAGCGGCACATAAAAGGTTGAACGCTTCATGTACCAGATTGCATATTGAGAATTTAGATCTGAAAAGTTGAGCGTTTCATGCCCTAGACTGCTATGAAGGTTGAACCACAATGGCTTGGGGAAACGAGGTTGATCTTGCTGGTATGTTGTTGCTGAACAATTTCCATGTCTCGTGGGTGGGTAGGCTGTCGTTGAAGACAGATTTCTAGTTCTGTATGAGTGCCTCATAGGAAAGCTTATTATCTGATTAAGTCTCTTCAGTTTTCCCTCAAATCCAACCTTGGAAAATCTGAACTGAAGGAGGTTCCCTACATCAATCGGGAGAGCAGGTGTGCCTGATCATAGGTTCCTCTGCCACCGGATAGCCACGGGATTGAAAAACAACAGGGTTAATCTCATTAAGGTTCTGTAGACTCCATCTGAGGCTGGATTGTAGACGTTCTCATAACCCTTCAATTTTCTCACCAAGGGATAGGGATTCCATGGTGCTATGGTGGATTGCTGAGAGGCGAGGGATGGGATTGATAAATAAACATAGAGAAGGAATTGACACCGAAGATAGGGCAGAGCAAGAGCTGAAAGAAAAAGTAGTTTAGGGACATGCTAGTTATAAAAATTTGTTTTTCTAAAGATGAAAGGGCGAATCAGAGAGAAAGGACTTCACATTATGGTAGGCAAGTAAACCTGATTGTGAATCAAATATTTCTTTCTGTTACTAGCAGCATAACAACAGGCAGATCTGTTCATTCAATCTTTTGTTCTGGCAGCTTGGGAAAGGAATCTAGACAGAAATCTAAGCATATTTATACCAGGATTGAGTAAGTAATAACAAGTCCCACAAATATTTTGAAGCATTTCTAAACACTATTCTCGAACAGACAAATAATCTCATTGGCATTATCTCTTCTCGAACTGGGAGGGAAACATTTAAAATGAATGATTCTACAGGCATGACTCGATCCAATTAAGGGCACTCATGCTCTGGACTGATGATTGAAAGGCCCCTTATTAGCTGGCATTTGAGGATAAATACATTTGATGCCATCATTATTTCCAGTTGCAGAACTATTAAGTCGTCTGAGACAAAATAAAGACTACAAGGATGCCCCATAGTAAAAGGTAAAATAAGAACGAAACAGAGGGATCCTCCTGGTCATGGGATCTATTCCCCACTATATTTTGTCACCTTGCTTTACCTCTACATGCTCTAGATAACTTTCGAGATTAGGGTTTTTTAACTTTTTGGTTTTGGGTTGTAGGGTATAGAAGGATCTCATAATAGCCACAGTAATGTCGTTCCTCTGTTTCTCATGAAGACATATGACATGGTGGATGATAGCTCAATGGAATCGATTGTGATGTGGAGCTCTAGA